>BQNB010179317.1:0-12785 GCA_026074375.1 Tanacetum coccineum | reverse complement strand
GAATCGTGGCTTAAAAAGAATTCTTGAAAGGACCGTGGGCGAAAATCGTGCCTCTTGGTCGGACAAACTGGATGACGCACTTTGGGCCTTCCGTACAGCTTACAAAACACCCATCGGGTGCACTCCGTACAAGCTTGTATATGGAAAGGCATGTCATCTGCCGGTCGAATTGGAGCACAAAGCTTACTAGGCCCTTAAGCATACAAACTTTGATATCAAAACCGCGGGTGATCACAGAAAAGTTCAGCTCAACGAACTTAATGAACTTCGTGATCATGCCTATGAAAATTCTTTGATTTACAAAGAGAAAACCAAGAGGATCCACGATGCCAAGATCAAAAACCGCGTTTTCAACGTTGGTGATCAAGTTCTCCTCTTTAACTCTCGATTAAAGATTTTCTCTGGCAAGTTGAAATCCCGTTGGTCTGGACCATTCACCGTAACCCAAGTCTTTTCGTATGGCACCATCAAGTTATCCCAAAACTCCGGGCCAAACTTCAAAGTGAATGGTCATCATTTGAAACACTATTTTAGAGGAGACATACCAACCGAGGTTGTCTTGGATCTCCAAACCTTCCCCAAGGACCAAGGTTATAAATAGTGTGAAGCGTGGCGTGGCGGCATAGCCAAGCCTCAAGCTTTAGCGTGAGGCGTTGCGTCATAGCGTTTTAAGGCGTGACTTAAGGCAGCAAAAAATATTTATAGAGTGGTCAATGTTAGTTAGCTACTAGGCTTAGAATTGAGTAATGGAGTTACTAAGCCCGAATCCCATACAACCCAAAGCATAAATACTTATAAATAAGCTCAAATTCATGAAATCTTTTAAAGCTTAAAAAAAATCACGCTATAGCGCGCTATAGCCCGCTTTATTGCGCTTTATTGCACGCCACGCCTTAAGACGACGCCTTGGCCTGTTTCGTAACGTGGAGGCCACGCCTCGTGCTATGGCGCCGCTATAGCCCCGCTATAGCGCTTATTAGAACCATGCCAAGGACCAATAAATTCGGGGATCGGGTCAAGCATAGCGACCTTAAACAAGCGCTTCGTGGGAGGCACCCCATGCTTATCAGTAGTAGTAGTATGTAGTAATGAATAAGTGTTTCTTTTTATGTGAGGAGGCTTACCTCTTCCATTACCCGTGTTTTGTCCGTGTTTTGTGTGTCTTGTATGTCCAGGATTTCCCGGATTGTGAAGACTCTCGTGCTCGCGGTTCTGCCCTTCATCCATAAGAGTTTCACATCCTCAGCTTCATTTTGGGAATCCAATATCCAAATCTAATCGACTAACGTTTTATCTTTTGGCACACTTAATAAACGGCCTTAGATTTACGTAGGTACCCCTTTCAAAACATCGAGGACGATGTTTAGTTCTAGTATGGGGGGATCTTCGATTTGATTTTTGCCTGCAGCCGTTGTTGTCACGTAATCCCGTTTTTACCACCAAAATTTTTGCAAAAATACCAAAAAAATGAAAAAATTTAAAAATTTTCAAAAATAAAATAAGTGTTTTGTCACAGTTTTGACTTTCCCAATGGGTAGAATGAGAATAAATTTTGACTCGATCGGGCGTGTTGAGCCCTAGCTTTGTCCCTTAACCATTTAATAAACGAAAGTTTATTAGGCTAAGCATTCGCGGATCCTTTTATTAGGGATTTTAAATTTGCGAAGAACGAGAAATGATAGTGTTATTTACAAGTAGGATGCTAAACAAGGATTATTTGGAAATCTTAAAAGCTTATAAGTGTAACTTGTCGCTTTTTCTCCCAGAAGCTCTTAACCTGACTAATAAACGTGCTTAATTTTGCTTTAACTTTAAACCGACGTTTTCTAAAAAGAAGCTCTTTCGGAAACGAAAATATTCATCTTAGTTCAGCTTTATACTTGAGTTTCTAAAACGAAATTTTCTCTATTACGGAAAATATAAAAAAATAAAAAAATAAAAAAAAAAATAATAATAAAAAAATAAAAAAATAATATAAACTGTGGGCTGATAAAGGTTTACTGCATCTTGCCGGCTCACAACCGATGTTGCAGTCTTCAAAACAAAGCCCATAGTGAGATAATAAATGCCAAAGTGCATTCGTAAGTGTTATCAATAAGAAACCGTCATCAGACTAAGTCACTACATCTTGTCTGGAGCGGGTGGCCATGTTGTAGTCATGTAAAGGAAGACGATAGTATAGGAGATATAGCAATAAATAAAATTTTATGGTTAAGATTTTCTTTTTCTAAACACAAGTATAAATTTGATCTAGAATAACACGCTTTAAGAACTTTCAAAAGTTGTTGTTTGCCCGTCGGTAGATTATTTCGACTAAGTATTCTCCGTGGGGGTGAGCAAAACCTGGGCATAACTTAGCTTATAAGGATGGGACGTTCCCAATAAAGAAAGGTCCTAATGGAATAATCTCACCAAATGAGGAGCTTTAAATTTTTGATGTTTGGCGTGCCTTTGAGTAGTGTTGTTTATTTAACGGTAAATCTAAGAAATTCGGCCTGAAGGATGGAGTATCCCGCTATTACATTGCGAACATTCTCCTGTAGGGTCTCAACCTGATAACCTAAGTCGAACTCGACTGGGATCTATCGAGAATATGCTGGTTGGTGGGTGATCTTGTCTTTTCCCCAGATTTCTTCAGAAATATCATTATACACATAAACTATGCTACTTTCTAAAATTATCGATCTAATTTAACTTAAAATTAAGCACAATCACTCTAATTGAATAATTGTTGGGAGCGAAAAGTTGACAAGGTCATAGTTATAAGTAGTGTTTAGCAATTTTTACTGTTACATAACGGTGATTCGTTTGTAAGCTTAGCATGGGACTAGTGAAAAAACAGGACGATGAAAATTATCCCATTCGGAAACCATAGATTATCTATGGGCGCTTCTCATTATATGATCCCATTGTTGATAAAATAAAGTAAGTCAAACAGGTATTTAAGAAAGAAAAGAAAAATACAAAAATATTAGATAGTTAGGTACATATAAAAATGGCAAAAATGGTCTTAGTCGAAGCATTGATTCTTTATTCCCCTTGACGAAACATTAGCCTACTTTTTGAGGTTATTAGTCAAGGGGGATCGAGATTCTTAGTTTTCTAAGTGTTTACTTCATAACATTGCGTGAGGACACGGCAATACCTTAGTATGGGGGATTTTGGTATGTGCTTAATTACACATACCATTTTCCATTAAAAACGGACTTAAATGACTAAAAACGTACCAAAAATACATCGTATTTGTATGTTTTGCATTTGTATTGTGCAGGAAACGGATATTCAAGAACAGGACAAAAACAAAGCCACAAACGACAAAACCAAGCACGGAATGGAAAAGACAAAGTCAAATCAAAGCCAAAGTCAGAAAGCCAACCCCGACAAAGTCTAAAGTCAACCAAATGAAGAAAATACAACTTGAGGGACTATAATTGCCAAACCTCAAGTTGTATTACAAGAGTTAAAAGACAAGGGCTGAAGTTGCATACCGGGTGAAGTATAACTTTAGGGGCCAGTTCTGCCAAACCCCTAAAGTTGTATCATAAAAGGGAAAAGTTTACAATGAAGTTATAAGAGATGAGGGGCCAAAGCTGCCAACTTACCCAAAACCATTTTTTCCCACCCAACAAAACGCAGGTACAACTAAGGGATGTCTTCCCATACTTTTACCCTACAAACCACTTAACACCCTGGATAAAATCATTTCAACCACTCCACTAATTCCCCCCTCCCCCCACTGTATAAAATGCCTTGTTGAGCAATCCCCACCATTATCCAAGTAATTTTCGAGGCTTAGATACTAAAAAAGAACACAAGAAGAATTGAATGCTGAGATTACTTTATCAAAGTCCACACACAATCAAAAACACCTATTAACCCTCTACAAAAGAAGCACAAGTAAGAAGTCCAATAAGAGAAGACTTCAGCTATAAATAGAGCCTTTTGTAAGCCTTTGAGTAGTGAGTTTTTTTTAATCTTAGAATATCTTAGCTTAATTTTTAATTTGTTTTAAGTCATTTACAGCTTCTACTTTCAGCTTTGTAACACTTTTAAGTTTTAATGCAAATTTGAGGTTTTAAGTCAATTTATAATTCCAAGTGTTAAGCTTCTTAATTGTGTTGTTTTGTGTTCAAAAAGCTCTCAATACAGCTTATTTACAAGCTGATTTAATTAAGTAAACTTAAAAAGCTAAGAAGTTAAGAGAAAATCACAAAAAAATCACTCTCAAATACACCACAACTTACTTTATGGATGATAAGTCAGTTCTGGATAGGCTTATGGACACTACATGCTTTGTTTTATAGCAAGCTAGAGCTTGTAGATTCATTGTTTGACCCTGTTTTGAGCAAGGTGTTGTAAGTCTCTCTTTTTCTTGTTTTTCTTATTTACTGTAGAACCTGCTTTAGTGCTTATTTGTACCTATGTTTGCTTATTTAAGCTTATCCATGATGTTAGTGCTTTATCTTGCTTAGTTGGTTATTTAAAAATAGTTTGTGTCATATCTTAGTTAGTACTGATAGTATTGAAATACTGTCTAAGATTGATGTTAGCTTATTTAAGTGCTTTATTCCTTGATTATAAGTGTCCTTATTTTATTCGTTGAATCAATCATGTTTTTTAACAACTTAGGACCAAATCGGCTTAAAATAAAAAGAAAAAAAAATGATTTTTGAAAACTTTAAGGGCTATTTGGAACCAGCAGTACTAACCCATAGTTAGTATTGCTAGTTCAATTTTTTTGATTTTAAAGCTAGCAGTACTAACTCAACGCTAGCAGTACTAACTTCAAGTTAGTACTGTTAGTTAAAACTGTTAGTACTGTTAGTTCATTTTCGCGTATTAGCTTATTATTTCTGCTTAGTTAAGATTTGCTTAACTTTTTAGAGTAGATTAAGCCCATTTTCGTTTACTGTCTTTAGTAGAACTTACTTTAGCTTATTTGCCTTTTCAAAGTAATTTTAAGAGTTTATCAGTTTTTAGTTTGTTAGCTTATTCTCCATTCTAGTTTATTGTAGTTGCTTATTCTTATGCCTAAGTGCTTGTTAAGGATAGTTAAATATCTGTTTTAGCTTATTTGCTTATTTCTTGTTTCATTGCGTTTTAGTGAGCTAGCAGTACTAACTTAAAGCTAGCAGTACTAACCCCAAGTTAGTACTGTTAGTTAATACTGTTGGTACTGATGTTAGTACTGCTGAGTTTCTCCTGCTTAGCTTAGCTTAATTGCTTGCTGAATTTGCTTATTTAGAGTTAGTCTAGCTTATTTGGTTTTGTCTTAAGCTTATTTGAGCTTATTTGTGTCTTAGTTTAAAAGTTTTAAGTGTTTTTACCATTTCCAGCTTTTATGCTTGTTCTAGCTTATTTTCCTTGCTTATCTTTGAGTGCATTTGCCTATTAGGTTTAGTGCCCAATGCATATCCAAATGCTTTTGTCATTCAACATCAATCACAATCCCGTCATCGTTTTTCCATTCAAGCCTCGTTGGGACATAACGACCCGAAAACACCCTATACTACTTCCGGTTTCATTGATTTTGTGGATCCTGATCCTTGTTATATATTTATATATGTTTATATTTATTTATATATAAAAAGTGGTAAGTTTTCGTGAAACCAGATGCCTTTACGCGAAGTAACCTTTGACTTGGTTTGACTAATAAGGGAGTAAAACTCGTTACGTGATTAGGAACAACGTAAATCCGGATTACAAATGAATACTTTCGTTTGATCGTATGTTGAAAGTATGTTTATACAAGGTTTAGAAAGAAGTTTCTACCTTGGCCAGATGCGATTGATCAAAGAATTTAGTTGTTGTTTTATTGAAAAAAGGAAGATTTTTTTTTGCTCCTCTATAAGTTTAAACCTCATTTGGAGTGTTCTCAAATGCTCAAATATCATGTACATACCTTTATTTAAGTTTCCACATATGTCGAGTAAGAGGAAAGCCGACTTTACAAAATTCAGAAAAACTAAAGCCGTGAGTGGCGTGTTGGCCACGTGCTAAAGCATGGCCAGCGCGCCAAATTCACAAATCCGATTTCCTAGATTTTGGCTATCGTTTGTTATTTTAATTGTTGCGAACGTTTATTTTACATCATTAAAACCTAAAGAAGATCATAGTCAATGTCGCACCAACAATCTACCCCTTTTGATAATGATAAATAAAATTTCGAAAGTAAATTAAAATTACAGACATAGCAAAGATGAAGCACGCCGTTGATGTAGCTTGTGTCTTGATCTTGGCCTTGTAATTTGGTGAAGCTTGAACTTGGTCTTTACCGAGCTTTAGTAGATTATATTCTCTCCCGTAAGCTCTAGCTATTTGCTTTCCTTCTCTATAACACCTCGTGTTTTAGGTCATTGTATGACATTATGAAATTCACAATTTATTTTTAGGGTTTTACGCGTTTTCTCTTAAACCGTAAACGTTAAGTTAAATCGCGTAAACTAAAAATGATCATTCAATGTAAACGGGCATTAAACGATTAAATGTTTACATCAAGCAAGTGTTATATGATTATTATGAGGATAATTAATAACTTTGTTCATCTTATTTTTATTGGCTACATAAAATGCCACGTTCACGAATAAAATCGTTTAGGCATTCCGTAAGTTTCCAAAAAACCTAACTACGCCTAAACGAATACCCACGATTATACCCAATACACAAAATAATAAATATAACATCATATATATGTATGTTATGCCGAAATTTTGAGGATAGAACCAAGACTTTTCAACCTTGCATAATATCTAGATATTTAAGAAACAAACTCTTACACCTTTATCAACTTGACTTGTTAACCTTGAGCTAGGGTTAGAAAGTAACCATGGTTAAGTTAATGAGATATTTTTACTATAAATACACATGCATGCATAAGTAAACTTTACCATAAACTCTTTACATGCAAAATTCATTTTCTTCCTCTCTTTTGTACTCCAAAACCCACGGCTCAAAAGCTCATATAAACAAATCATACGAAATTTTTCTACAATCCATACATCTCTTTATACATCAATCCTAAGATGTATTAAGTCATATTCAAGCCTTGGATCACCATTTGCAAGTATTAAGAAGAAAAAGTAAAGATTAGGGTTTTGGAAACCTAATCTAGGGTTATAAGCTTGAAAGCTTGATTTAAGTCTAAACCGGGTTTTAGCATTCATTTTACATCCTAATACATCATCACTAAGGTCTTTCTAAATCCTTTCAAACTTTAAAATTGTTGTGCTTTTTATGCGATATAATGTTTATTTACGGCTAAATCACCACTAATGACTTTTAAATGTGTAAAATGGGTTTTTATTTGAGTTTATCAATTTATACACTTATTCTCATGTCCTAATGTTATAAATATCATGGAAAAATAGATCTATAAAGATGTTAACTTATGGTTTAAGTATAAACAGGTTTAAGGACTAATGTAGGGTATTAAAGTTATCTAATTTAAATACAAAAAAAAGAATGAAAGTAAAAGGGTTGAACTTGTTACAATGAATTTACAAGGACTAGGGATGATATTGGACTTTATTATAAGTACCACAAGTGTCAAATGTGTTTTTAAGAGTTTTTATAGTAAACTACTAAGTTAATAATACATAAAAACAAGGTTTTTATAAAGTTATACACCAAAATAATTAAGGGCTGTGATGAGTTCTACTTCAGACAGTAGCTTTTGATATTTTTAAAGTTATACTACAACCGCCTCATGAACGTATTCCAAAATTATAAAAAACTAGAAAAACGGATTTATAACAGAAAGATGACGTTAAAAACGAGTTTACGCTAAAACTACTTTTATAAAACTATTTTTTTTATAAAAGTTACTATCATGGCAGTAGGTATGAGTTTAAAACACCCTAAAATATGATAACACTTTGAGATTATACGAGATCGTACCACGTAAGGAATCGTTAAAAACGGAACTATAACGAGTAAATTACGGTATTTACGGTAATTAAAGTCTATAAAAGTAATTGTTATAAAACTAATGAACGTAAAAAATCACTATTCATCAGTGACAACTTTGAGTAAATATTATAATTCATTTTTATAAACGAGAACGTACTCGAAGGAATCACTAAAATCAGAGTTAAAACGAATAAGTTATCGCGATTACGAGTTTACGCTAATTAAGACGTAAAAACGGGTATATAGCGGTTTTGTGAACAGTAAAAAGACTATTCATGGCAGAAACATAAAACATTTTTTTTTTGAAAATGTTTATATTTTGACCATCATCTTACTACGAAAATGTGAGCCGTAAAAACGCGAGCAATCGGCTAAAACGCCCAAATTAGGTCATTTTATGGAAAATATATTTTAAAAACGTTTTCACTTTATAAATAATTATTTTAGCTAAAACGATTATCGTGATTGTCTAGATAGAATATTGAGAGGTTATCAAAGTGCTATAAAACTAGGGAGTTTCCATAATGAGGCATCTTCGGATGGCGTATCCGACGAGTTTGTTAGATTTACGATTTTTAAGTGTCCTAACTCCTCGAATCATGTATGACCTCATTAATTAGATAGCCCGAACGATATAACGATGTACAACTATAAGATCATTTACAATGTTATTTATTAGAAGTACTCAGTAACATATTACGACCTTAATTTAAAAAGGTTGCATTTATCTTCTTGCTTGACGTATTATCAGTGATTATTTGGACTATCTGTAACCCAAGGTGAGGTTCATACCCCACTTTTATAGTTTTTACAAATTTACTATTATTTGGGGTGAGAACATGCTTTGTTTTATAAATTGGACGCAAGTGTTGAAAGTATATTGATTATGTGTTTGCCTAAGTAGCGATAACCCTCCTGAGCCCATTATCATGAACTGTCAATTGCATAGATGTAGTTGTTAATTACATTATGTGAGCGCGAATGTTATAAAATAGAACATATTGGGATTAACCTCCCCGGTTGGGTAATTAGCTATCACTGGGAACGAACAGTTACCATGTCGTACTTGGATGTTGCGGGTTACAAACATCTGTACGGGCATATTAAACGCCAAAATACAAATATAGGTTGAAGCTTCGGTGTCATGAGCTTAGGCAACAGTAATCAGGTTTTTGATTGTTGGCATATGTTGTAACATCACGGGAAATCTTGCGGGCCTCATGAATTTAATACATAAACCCTATGAATTCACCAACAATTTTGATTGACGTTTTTAAGCAAGTTTCAGAGTCATTAGGCACGAGTATCAAGGATGCATTGGATTATGAATTAGGATGAGCACTGTTAAAGATTTATGTGTATCATGTTTTGGAAATCTAAGTATCTTTTTGTAATGTTAAACAAAGTACAAGAAAAGTCTATTAAGCTTTTTAATATGTCCTTTTTATTTAATTCCAATGTAACAACTTAAATCGACCTTTTGATGTCATTCTTATATATATCATTGCTTTTGATCTTGAAGTAACAAAGACCCAGATCCTTATTCCGCGGCGACCCATTTGGGGGATGTTACAGATTGGTATCAAGAGCCAAGGTATAGAGACCCAGGTCAAAATGTTTTTTGCGGACTATACCATTTTCAAACATTGCATACATATCAAAGGTTTTTTTATTTTTTTTTTTTTGTTTTATACAGGGTATTCATATACAAATTGTTGCATTAGTCGGTTAGGCTATATACATGCAAAATTGATATACGTGTTTATAATATATTACGTATATAAGGATAATAGTCTTATATTAATATACTTATATAAGCTAATTTTGATTTCAGATACTATCAAGTCATAATCTGAGCCTTCTACGTTACCTACACATCAGAATTCTGAGGACGATTTCAGACATCGATTTTCAGATCCTATCATGTCGATTCTGCCTAGGTTCCACCATCGCCGGACTACATACCTGGCCCTGAGGACACTATCACCAGACTAACATGCTGGCCCTGAGGAGCCAGAGCAGGCACCACCTTCACCTATTTACATACCATTTGTTCCGGAGCCTGTTTACCCGAAGTTCTACCAGATATACAATAGGTATTCGCCGCTGAGGAGCAGCCAGATGCCTACTGCTGACTCGACCCCCCCCCACCTACTCATACAGTCACAGGGTATATACCAGAATACGACCCTGAAGATGAACCAAGAGGAGGATACGAGGAGGATCCAAGGAGGAATCAGCCGACTAAAAAAAAAAAAAAAAATATACTGCTGACAGAAGAATGAACGATGATGATGATGATGCAGAGGAGGAGGAGCACTTAGCTCCTGCTGACCCTACAGCTGTTGCTTATTCAGCTGACCAGGACCCATACCTTGCTTATCGCGTTACGGCTTGGTATGTCCATCCGACCCCAAGCGCCAGCACCGTTCCTCTCCGAGGAAGTTGCTGAGAAGATTGTTAGCCTTACCTACTCCACCACCATCCACCTCTCTCTCGCACATACTTCATCACCACTCCTTAGAACCTCTCCCGCCAATACCTATAGACATCACCACCACCCAATGGCCCTACATATGTTGAGGGATCTCTGGGATCCCGAGCTGCTGGGATTAGACAGAGAGATGCACTACCATCTCCTGTTCATGAGACTGAGATGCCTGAGATTTGTTTACCGCTTCGTAAGAGGCCGCGTCGTACTACTCCTGGTCCTGGATACGAGGTCGGGGAGAGTTCGGCAGCTGGTACTGCTAGGCAGGTTGGACCTACCACAGCTGAGGCAGACCTTTATGGATTTGCTGATATGTTAGATACCGCTCCAGGACGCCAGACGACTAGAGAGTTAGGCTATGGTATTACAGATACATGGGATGACCTTGTAGGAGCCATCCAGGAGATTGCACCGACCACCCTAGAGGGGGTCAATCAGAGAGTTATTGAGTTGGCTACTACTGTTGACCAGGAGGATGAGATCATATATTCTCAGCTGGATGATGCACGATATGACCGAGCTCTACTTAGAGCCCGAGTCAACAGGTTGGACAGTGATAGGCCATTCCATAGACGCACTGCCCTTCTGATGGAGGAGGAGGCCAGATTATCTCGTGCCGCTTGGGCACGGTCGATGGATGCTTGCGATCAGGTACATTCTGAGGGCATATCACTTCGGACTACGGTCATGGCTCAGCAGTCCGAGATCACTGAGTTGCAGGCAGCAGACCGTAGGAGGCAGTCGGTGATTTCAGATCTGCTGAAAGCAGACTATCGGAGACAGAGACAGTTAGTGGAGGCACTAAAGATAGTGAAGAGCCTCAAGACTCAGATGATCGAGCTTCAGAGACAGCAGGGACCTGCTAAGGATCCTGCAGAGCCAACTAAACCAGAGGAGCCCAGTAGCATTCGTAACTGGATTATGACTGTACCTTACATACAGCTGTTAATATAGGGTATTTTCCCAGCTAGCAGACTGTATAAAATTTTGTTTGTCTACTACTCCTGTTTAGATCTTTTTGTTCCAAGTATCGGCTACTATTGTACAGCCTAGCTAAGTATTACAGTATATCCTCGGCTAGTATGGCTTTAGGTTATTTTGTCTTGTAACCTAAGTGTGTGATCGTTTATATTAAACCAATCATGTATTATTTTCCCAAGTTATATATGAAAAGGTTGGATATGTTTTATATGAAATCGAATTTATTGTGAATGAATGTCGAATTTGTTAATCCAATATGTTGGTGTATTTCACCATGTGTTAAGATTCTCGTTTATTCATTATGAACTAGCATCGGGTTATTGTTAAGATTTTTTTTGAAATTAACGGGTATTATGTTTTCTTATGATTTACGAAAAATGGCACCAAGAGAAGGCCCAGAGTTAAACGCAGTAACAACTCCCCCAACCAGGCACAGACCCTACTCCACCACTTCGGTCACTGGTGCCAACTTCAGCATGACGACGAGGGTGTCACTGCTGTGCTCGGCAGCACGGCTGCGACCCCGAAATGGCGACGATAGCCATACCTCGGGAACAGGTGTGAGAAGGAATGAACGCGCTGTTCGGGAGTGCACCTATCAAGACTTCATGAAATGTCAACCCTTATTCTTTAGGGGCACAGAAGGAGTGGTCGACTTGACCCAGTGGTTTGAGAGGATGGAAACCGTGTTTCGCATAAGTAACTGCACCGTGGAGAATCAAGTGAAGTTTGCCACTTGTACTCTTATGGGAATTGCTCTAACATGGTGGAACTCACATGTTAGGACAGTGACTAATGATATTGCTTATGCAATGACGTGGACTGACTTGAAGAAGAAGATGACAACTAAATATTGTCCGAGGAATGAAATCAAGAAGATTGAGGCAGAAATGTGGAACCTAAAAGTAAAAGGCACCGATGTGGTAGCCTACAACCAACGTTTCCAGGAACTGGCATTGCTGTGTGACAGGATGTTCCCTGAAGAGACTGACAAAATTAAAAGGTATGTCGGTGGGATGCCCGACCTGATTTACTCAAGTGTTGTGGCATCGAAGCCGAAAACCATGCAGGAGGCTATTGAGATGGCGACTGAATTAATGGATAGGAGAATTAACACTTTTGCTGAGAGACAGGCAGAAAACAAGAGGAAGTTTGAAGACACTCCTCGAAATAACCAAAACCAACAACAGAACAAAAGGCAGAACACAGGCAGGGCTTATGCTGCAGGAAACGGTGACAAGAAACCGTATGAAGGGACTAAACGTCTATGTCCCAAGTGTAACTTCAACCATTACGGTCCTTGTATACCAACATGCAATAACTGCAGTGGGAGTTGCAGGGCAAAACCCAAACAACAACGTTGTGACGGGTACGTTTCTCCTAAACAACCGTTGTGCTTCCATTT
>BQNB010179316.1:0-12785 GCA_026074375.1 Tanacetum coccineum | reverse complement strand
TGACTAGACAATGTTTATTCGTTGACAACAATTCAAAAAACAACATTTGTCCTAGTTTAACGACATTCAAACAACAACACAACAAACATGATACATAACACTAAAAATGATCCGAATAAGATTCACTAAAATGACAAACAGCTAAGGATTCGGATTATGATGACAAGTGATCACAGAGTTGATTTGGTATCCCTTATTTGACATTGAAGTATGTTTTACGAATGCGTCTACTTATTTCATCATCGAGACTTCCTTCTATTTTCTACCTCTTTTCTTCAAATCCAATCTATCGATTGATGACTTGCTTGAACTTATACAACTTTGGATTGGGACTTGGATTATCTAGTTATACCTAATGTAAGGAGTTACATTGTAGTACTCACGGGTTATAACTATCACTTAAAGGAGTTACGTTGTAGTACTCAGTGTCACACGCCGATGTCGATGTGGATAATTTCAAGAGGTGTTGTACTTCTTATACTTTTGCAGTCGAGTATAGGGTACTTATAGATTTAATCTTGCACCATTCTTCAATCAACAATAGTGCAAGCATAAGTAACAAATTTGGTGGATTTGAATTCAATTTCAAGTTTAGTATACCGGGGATTTACTTCACCATGTGGTCACAACAATAGCCGACAGAATACGAGGTTGGTAAGTTAGCCAGATAGTTTAAAGGTTGAGATGTAATCAGCAATTCTCACGGGATCTTATTGTGCTATTCCAAGACAATTGTACTTCACAGTCTAAGTAAAATTCTCAAATTTCTTCAACGTCATTCATATACAAGACCTTGATTATACCAAATTTTATTGATTCTTGCTTCATCTCCTACTACGATTTCTGAAGACAAGAGGGTAATGGTTTGATTGGATCTCAAGATTTGTGCTTAAGACAAGAACTTCTCGAGTATATGTGCGTACACAACAATGATTCTTTCGAGGGTTCGAAACCATCATGGGGGAAAATGTGTACTTTGGTTACCATGTCAACTTCCAGGGGGAAGTAGTGTATACTACTTCACTTAGAATGGTTTGTAAAGTATATTACATATGTGAGAAGATTTTTTGCTGATTTCTTGCATGTACCCCCAAACGGATATTCACCAAGCCCTAATGACAAGAAGCAGTGGTTTATGGTGTGGTTTTTCTTCTACAAAATTCCGCTATGCACTTTAATGACATATAGAAGATGGTTGAAGCTACATCAAAGTTTCAGAATCTGCTCAAGATAGGGATGTTGGTTTTGGGGGAAGCTGATTCAGAAACTTCGCAAAAAAGGAGTCTACGAGAAAAGCTTTTCAAGACATGATGCATGGATTGGGGGGAAGTTAATCCAACTCATGCATACTACAATGGTTCCAAAACAAATAAAGCCAATGAAGATCTAAGCTGGTGTTCAAATTTCAAGACAAGGAGAACTCAGAAGACATCTTCAGCTTTGAAAGACTTTATTTTGATGTAATTATACTTGATAGGAACATTGTAAGTAATTCCGTATGTCCACATATTGGGGGAAGATTGTAAGCCTGACAAATATGTTAACTTATACGGAATTACACTAGTTATCATTAGGCAAGACCCGCAGAGACTAGAATTATTTAGTTAAAATAGTTTCCCTTGTATTGACCTATATATACCTCCTCCATACTTCCATGAAGGGGCGAGGATTCATTTTGTAAAGATGTGTGTTCTTGTTTCTCTCTCTAGACACACACATCTTCTCTCTACGTTATCTCTCTAATAGTATGGCTTCTTATTTGTTTAATCCTCCCCGACCTCCGGATCGTATTTGTTAGCCTCAAATTATATTATCAATCTCGGTCTTTATCTCATGTATATTGTAATAGGCTAGAAGGGTAAACGGGCTCGTGAACATAATCTAATCTTGTATTAGTTCCGGACTAAGGTCCATTGTAATCTCGAGCTCGGCCCAAGACATTAAACCAAGGTCCAACAAGCCTTATAAGGCCGGCCCATTAAGTGGTATAAATACCCCTCTCCAAGTGTGGAGAGTATGTTAGTTCTATTTGTATTTTTTACATTTGTAATTCAACCATCTCTTTTTCTTCCCTCTACTTTTCTTTCTAACCTCTCTATACTTTTCTTTCATTCTTCTCATCTCATTTTTCTTGTGTTCATTACGGAAGTGAAATGATTATCTTGGGTCATAACAATTGGTATCAGAGCTGCAGGGGTGTATTGTATTCGTGTTTGTTTGTTTCATGGCTGTCAAGCTTATTTACAGTTTTTCTTTCGTGGCTTATTCTCTAAGAAATATCCACAAAACTGTTTTGTGTTGAGGTTTTATGTTTCTGTCTTCATATCTGTTTAAGATATGCTTCTTATATGCTTAAAAGACTACCTTTTTTCCAACTTATTTTGTGCTTTTTTAAGTTCATCTCTTTCAGACTCCTGGTTCATTTGGTGGCTTTTTGGGTGTCGTTAAGAGCTCATTCTAAATCTTATTTTTCGAGTCAAAAAGCTTTCATTTTAGTGGCTTATTTTATTATTAACAACTAATCCTAAAGCTTATTGTGGTTTTTGCTTATTCTGAGATGGCTTATTCTTCTTGTGGTCCACAGTTTGAAAAACAACAAGGAGACCAAGATCCAAAGTTTTAGGTACAAGGACGGTAGTAAAACATAGTTGTAACCGATCTACTCATAATTAGTTGTAACCGATCTACTCAGAAGTAGTGGTAACCGATCTACTGAACCGATCTATCACAAGCCTTTGACAACTAATCTATCAAAAATTTCAGTTGGAACCGATCTATCATAAACCTAAACCGAGTTAACTCGGTATTTACCGAGTTAACCGGGTCATTCAGTCGAGTCAAGATTTACAACAGAACGATGGGAAAGAAAGATGACAGACTCCAACCTATACCTTTAACAACAACAACATCAAACCAATTTCACTAAATCAAACATTATACAACCACATCACAATCCAGATTCAACATATAAATCTCATCGACACAGCCTCATAACAACACCATAACAAATCCAATAACTAACGTAACTCTTCGTCACAAATCATTATCCCCTTTCCATCCTCCAACGCACTATAACAAGACTTAATAATTAAAAGAACAAAAGATCTCAGATACAATTTCTGTGTGTTACAATTAAATCCAAGACCTTCGAAAGATCAACAACATGAAAGTAATAATCATCATAGATCCACGTTGGGCTAAACCCATTTGATATACAAAATTAAAGACAAGTCTTATAACAAATATGTTATTAACTCATCTTTGTTTTGATTGGAACTCAAAATAACACACCTACCCAAGACTGCATACACAATCTTGATGATGTTCCATCATTTTTTGAGCTCATGATTCGATCTTGATAAGAAAACAAGGGTAACTGAGTCTCCAATATGGTAATAGTATCAATTAAAGAGTTGGATTTTGATCTTATTGCTACTTCAGGTGTGTTAGGATGAGGAGAGATTATTCTCTTGTTGATTGGCTGCATATAAAGTTAGGAGAAAAATGGGGGCGATGTGTTTGAGAAAGGTAATTAGGGTTAGGTGATATATGAGTAACATTAGGGATCTTGACTCTTTATCCTAATTATATTTTGGATCGGGTTATATGGTTTGTGGGGTATCATCATTCTTGGGCCGTGCGTGTCTAATATTCATTTGGGCTGAGATTGATAACTACGGTTCTGACCCAGAATTGGGCCTAGTAGTAAATGTTTAGGCCGTCTATATGATGTGGTTAATAGGTCAGACTTATTTGTTAAGTGGGATATGACTAGTGTTTATTGGATTAAGTCAGATACAACAACGCTTCCACGACATAGACAATGTTTTTTCGTTGACAACATTCAAAAATAACATTTGTTCTAGTTTAACGACATTTAAACAACAAACATGATACATAACGCTAAAAAGATCCTGAATAAGATTCACTAAAATGACAAACGGCTAAAGATTCGGATTACGATGACAAGTGATCACGAAGTTGATTTGGTATCCCTTATTTGAGATTGAAGTAGATTTCACGAAGGCGTCTACTTATTTCATCATCGAGACTTCCTTTTACTTTCTACCCCTTTTCTTCAAACCCAATCTATCGATTGATGACTTGCTTTAACGTATACAACTTATGATTAAGATTTGGATTATCTAATTATTTCCTGATGTAAGGGGTTACATTATAGTGCTTACGGGTTATAACTATCACTTAAATGATTTACATTGTAGTACTAAGTGTCACACAGATGTCGATGTGGATAATATCAAGAGGTGTTGTACTTCTTATACTTTTGATGGCAGGTATAGAGTACTTATAGATTTAATCTTGCACCGTTCTTTAATCAACAACAATGCAAGCTTAAGTAACAGATTTGGGGGATTGTACTTCATTTTCAAGTTTGGTATATCGGGTTTACTTTACCAAGTGGTCACAACAATAGCCGACATAATACGAGGTTGGTAAGTTAGCCAGAGAGTTTAAAGGTTGAGATGTAATAAGCCATTCTCATGGGATATTATTGTGCTATTCCAAGACAATGGTACTTCACAGTCTAAGCAAAATTCTCAAAGTTCTTCAATGACATTCATATACAACACCTTTATACCAAGTTTTCTTGATTCTTGCTTCATCTCCTACTACGGTTTCTGAAGTCACGAGGGCAATGCTTCGTTTGGATTTCAAGATTTGTGCTAAAGACAAGAACTTCTCGAGTATATGGACGTACACAACAATGATGCTTCCAAGAGTTCGCAACCATCATGAGGGGAAATGTGTACATCCGGAACTTAGTTGACTTTGATGTTACTAGGTCAACTTCCAGGGGGAAGTAGTGAATACTACTTTACTTAGTATGGTTTGTGAAGTATACTGCATACGTGAGAAGAATTATTGCTGATTTCTCGCATGTACCCCCGAACGAATATTCACCAAGACCCAATGATAGGTAGCAGTAGTATTTGGTGTGGTTTTTCTTCTACAAAATTCCATTGTGCACGTCAATGACATATAAAAGATGGTTGAAGCTACATCAATGCTTCCAGAACAAGTAAAGACATGATGCATGGTTTGGAGGGAAGCTGATTCAGAAACATCGCCAAAAAGAAGTCTATAAAGAAAGCTTTTCAAGACATGATGCATGAATTGGGGGGAAGTTAATCTAACTCATGCATACTACAATGGTTCCAAAACAAGTAAAGACAATGAAGATCCAAGCTGGAGTACAAGTTTCAAGACCAGGAGAACTCAGAAGACATCTTCAGCTTTGGAAGAGCTTGGGAAGACTTCATTTGTGTTGTATTTGTACTTGATAAGAACATTGTAAGTAATTTCGTATGTCCACATATTGGGGGAAGATTGTTAGCCTTAAAATATGTTGACTTATCAGAAAATACATTAGTTATCACTAGGCAAGACCCGCATGGACTAGAACTGTTAAGTTAGAATGGTTTCCCTTGTCTTGACCTATATATACCCCCTCCATACTTCCATGAAGGGGTGAGGATTCATTTTGTAATAATCTTAAAGGTGTGTGTGTGTGTTTTCTCTCTCTCTAAAACACATACACATCTTTCCTTTTTCTTTTACTTAATCTAACATGGCTAAGTTCTTGTTTAATCCTTCTCGACCTCCAGATCTTGTTTAGCAAGTGTTTCTTATTACTTATAATTGGTATCAGAGCCAGGTTTAAATCATGAGCCCGTTTACCCTTCTAGCCTATTAAAATTTGTATCACTCGCCATGAGGTGAGTTTAGTGGTTTAAGTTTGTGGTATTATTGAGCTTATTAGTTCGACTTATTTATAAGCTACATAATCATTTGGCTTATTTTTGTCTTCTTTTCTTTATTAAAAACTTATTTGGTTATAATAAAAAAATAGTGTTAACACTTTTGATTGTGGGCTGTTCAAAATTCGGGCCTACTATTCACCTTTTGATTTTGGATTCAATAAATACGTTTTCTTTTGTTTACATTCAAATACTGTTTTTTTCAAAAACAAGTATATCATCATATTGGTAGTGCTTTTCATAAGCAAAAGTGCAAAGCAGATTCTTGGTTCTTTTACGTCTTTTTGTTAAAACAACTTATTTAAGCCTCTTTTAGCTTTTCTTGCTTCGTAGCTTATTCAGTTTTTTTTGTCTATTTATGTTAGCTTGTTCGTAGCTTATTTTCCATACAAACAAGCTTATTTCAAGCTTTTTGTGGTGTAAACGAGCTTATTTTTTAAGCTTGCTTCTGGATTTGTTTTGTTTGTACACGGTTTGAAGGCAACAAGGACGTTGTGATTTTTGGTGGTTTCTGTTAAAGACAAGAAGACAAGGACGATAGTACCTTTTGTTGTCTTGCAACCGATTTATACAACCAATCTATTATACTCCTCTTTGAGAATCGATCTATTGTACTACTCTTTGAGAACCGATCTATCGTCTACTCTTTGTGAACCGATCTATTGTACTACTCTTTGAGAACCTATCTATCGTCTACTATTTGTGAACCGGTCTATTGTACTACTCTTTGAGAACCGATCTATTGTACAAGTTTTTGTGGAACCGATCTATCAAGCATTTGAGAACCGGTCTATTGTACAAGTTTGTGTGGAAACCGATTTAACAAGTTCACATAAACAAAATCTCATGATTTCGAGCCGTTTTCGAGTTTTACGGTTTTGAGTGTCGGTTCATTACAAGACTTCTAATGACTACCATTGTGATCGTGATCCTTTTTCGATCAACGTGGTGTATTTACTTTTTACCGACGATAATCGTATCATTCTGCGAGAGCTAAAATACTTTCGTTTCATTTTTGTAAAATTTCAAACGAAGAAGAAAAAAATGGAGGGAATCGTTGGTTATTATTAACTAAAATTCAAACTTTACACTTTTGGTCCCTAGACTTTATAACCAATTCACCATTTATCCTTTATTGGTTCATTATCCTCATTATTGAAATTGTCTTACACCGTTAGTCCTTGGTTCTTATAAAATAGTCGTTAGTCTTCCAAAGAAAATCATAATTGCACCGTTAGTCCTTATTTAAGTTTAATCAACCGGTACTCCTTTTAAGTTGAAAATGTGTGCACCATTTGTCGTTTTAAGCTCATTAATCGTTACAAAAGCTCACGTACTTCAATTTCAACAACGATTTCAACAACAATTAATCATTGTTTCATGGTTTCTTCTTGATTTTGTAAAATCCCGCAAACGATATCATTTCTTTTCTTGGTTTAAATCATAGATTTGCGAAATCCCATGAACGTTAATTGATTTAAATCCATAACAACAATCACTTTACCTACTTAAGATCCTACAAATTATTTTCACTTCACATCACGATAAAAATGGAAACGAAAGATACTTTATCATCGTGTTCCGATTCGGAAGAACAACAAATACAACAAATTCAAGACAAAGAAAAAAAGAGTTGCATGGTATCTTTTTGACAACTTCATTCACACCTCAAGCTTCTTTCAAAAAACGACTTAAAAGGAACTCGAACCGAGTCTGGATTCAAACGCACATTTGCGACACTCTTTGGTCAAGATGTAGAGACTTTCACAGGCACAATGTTCCTAAACATGGATCAACTAGAAAAGCAACTTGACAACAAAGAATTTCAAGAGATTGGATCCATGGCTACTTTTAAAGTACTCGAGACACAATTTCAGATGTTCATCAAGTCACGGATTTATTTGGACGATGAATATGTTGTAATGACACGCAACTACTTTCTACAATACACTTAACTCGAGATTCTAGAATTCCATGATACACTTATCCAACACATGGAATCTAATAAGAAGTCAATTGATGAAAGAGCATTGCATAAAAGACAGTATGACACCAGGGTGAATGAAAGACAGAGGCAGACAACAAAGGGAAAGGATGATACATGTAAAGCATTGGATGATAGTTTGGTTAACACAGCAAGCAGTGGGACAAAATCATAAGAGCAGGATACAAGCAGCAAATCAAGGAATGATGCACATGCTGATGATGCAGATATCAGGCCAATATATGATGAAGAGCCTGTGGCTGAGGTACAATTGATTACTGATCATAATGTATTTGCTACAGGACAACATCATACTGAGCAACCTGAATTCAATAATAAAGGAGAGGTTGACCAGAATGCTAAACAATGTCATGACAAATGTCCTTTGCCTGCTAAGTTAACTGATAACCAAATAACTCAACACTCATATCAATCTCTCGAATCTAAAAATATTTGTCTCAAAAAGACTGTTGCCCAATTTCAAAAAGATTTTTCGAAACTTGAAGCAAATTGTGTTACTCTTGAACTTAAATATCAAAATCAAGCTTTAAAAGAAGGGCAACATGGTCAATTTTCAAAAGTAAAAAGTAATGAAGCCAGGGTTAAACATGACATAGATGTAATTGAAACAATAAACATCGAATTAGAACATAAAATGGCTAAATTACTTAAGGAAAATGAGACTTTAAAAAGGCATTACAAAGAGCTGTCTGATTCTATCAAGACAACGAGAGCTAAGAATATAAAACACACAACGTCTTTGATTGCTCAAAATGCTGAGTTCAAAGCTCAACTTCAGGAAAAAGGATTTGCAATTACAGCATTAAAAATGAGTTAAGAAAATTAATAGGAAATAGTGTGAATACTAAGTTTGCAAAATCATCAATCTTAGGGAAACCGGTTTTACAATCACTAAGAAACTAATCAGTTGTTAGACAACCAACTGCGTTTAAGTCTGAACGACCTAGAATTTCAAAACCATGGTTTGCCTCCCAAGTTGATGTGAACAACAATTTTCCAAAACCAGTCACTACAAATTATTTGCCTAGGGAAAAAGAACCTGCGTTTGCAAAACCTCATCACATGATTGCACCTAGCTCATCTAGGTATAGCTCAAATGACATGGTTCATAATCACTACCTAGAGGAAGTTAAGAAAAAGACACAAGAAAGCGGTAGGTATTCAAGACCTGGTGTGATGCCTTCTACTAAATCACAAAGCACAGCTAATAATTGCAAACCAAAACTTAGGATTAATAACCAAAACTCTAGGAATTAGCCTGCATCTAAGAGTAGTTATGTAACGACAAAGACTGTGCCCATAGCAGAACACTCTAGGAATTCTAGAAATTTTTCTGACACCAAACATTTTGTTTGTTCGACATGTCAGAAATGTGTCTTTAATGCAAATCATAATTCTTGTGTAACAAAATTCCTGAATGAAGTCAACTCGCGTGCTAAGGTTCCATCCAATAAGACAACGAATAGAAACAAACCTGTAGAGCAAACAAGTTTTGCAAAGAAACCAGAAAGACAGATCCAAAAAGGACATAGGTTTTCAATTAAAAAGACTTTCGTTATGCATGAGAAAACAATGACTCATATATCTTATCTTAGGTGGAAACTGACAGGTAAAATTTTCAAGATAGTTGTTCTTAGGTGGGTTCCTACTAGAAAGATATTCACATCTAGCACAACCAAGGTTGACAGTGAACCTACAAATGGTTCAAATGAAGATATCACTAACCAATATGAATGCGAACAAACTCTTGATGTCAGTGCAGGTACTCTTAGCTTAGTGCAGGGGTGGTCACATCTTTCAATCTTTAAAAAGGAAGGACTCGAGTTTGGATGCTTGAAAAGGACTTTGGTATCTCAGAAACCAGGGCTTCCAAGATTTCTTAAATATGATAAACAAGCCATGACTTCTGATATAACAGATTCGAACTCGGATTCATGACCACAACAATGAACGTTCAGTTCAAGCTGGTTCCAATGTTGTTCCTCAGAAGGGCATGACATATACATCACGGACAGAGTTTAGAATTACTATTCCCACCAATCACATAACAATGACGAGGTTAAAAAATTACAATAAGGGAAATACAAAATCAGAAAATCAAAAATTTCCAATTAAGATTCTTCTCGAACTTGTTCTTGGAATCGATAACTATTTAACGTACCTAGAAATTTGATTAACATCGACTCTCGCGGTTAAATGAAGTTACGAGCCAAGTGTTTCAAATGCTTTCAAAAACATGGCATTTCTAATTTTACTTTATGGACTTTGTAATTGCTCTCAGATTGCAACTCGGACACGAACGACAAAGGAGAGTGTACGCATAAGTGCACTTATCCTTAGTGTTAGAAGATAAGTCTTCTAACATGATGTTTTTCAAAATGTTGACATAAATTTTTCAAGAATTTATCCATGACAAATTCATAAATTTCAAAATTGGTGTCGTTCAAACTCCACTACTCATCAAGTTTTACAAGATAATTCTTCTACATTTTGTGTCATTTTCAAAATAAGTCAATGTTTGAGGGGGAGTTTTTCAAAATACAATGTTTTTAATGTTGTTAGATACATCATCACATGACAATTCTTATGTATTACATACAAATTATAAAAAGTCTTAATTACTACTCCATATAATTAATGACAATTAATAATAGATGTTCGTTATAAAGATAATTTAGTGGTCTGAGCAGAATTTTTCAAGGAGTTCTTAAATGGACAATTCATGATCTTTCAAAAATTGAGTGCTCAACAATGCTAAACCATCAATTTTATATTATTTTACAACTTTTATCATGTTTTGTACAAAACTATGTAAAATTAAGGGGGTGGGAGCTATGTTATGTTTCCAATTAATTCATGCTGAGTATAATAATATTTTTCCCATAGAATTTTCATGACAAATTTTAATCACATGGTATTTCAAAAACTAAGTGAATTAGTATTTAAAATAAGGGGAGAAATATAATTAAATGTGATATGAAAATAATAAGTGAATCTTAACGGGACTAAGTGCTGGTTATACTCTTCAGAGAAAAGGTTTTATGGGATTCGATCTTATACCCAACAACATCTTATGTTCATGACAAATTCTGAATTCATAAGGTGGTTAGGTTAGGTTATTAGTCGATGATCAACCTGAAGAACCGAAGGAATCTACCAAGGAAATCCATAGTTAAGAATAGCAGTCCCTTAGGTATGTTTAGAGATGCATGCAGTTTAAGGGAATTAATGCGACTTAGATGAACTAACACTGGAACAATCACAACATGGTGTTAGTAATGACGTCTTGGTAAGCATTGAAGGGGTTGAAGAATGAAAAAGAAATGTGTGGATAAAGGGTAAAAATAAAGAAGCCCTCCCTACACCTTAGGCAGAAACAGGGTCAATACATAATCTATCGGTTTTCACAAAGATGAATTCTGATATTAAAGAATGACATCATGGACCTAGTGATGCAATGCACAACCCTTCCCAGCCATTTGAGTTTCTCTCAAAAAAAACTTGTCTCATTCATGGAGATACACACGACTTCTGTTGACTTTCTCACTCCGAGTTAGTTGACATTGAATAGGTGGCAGTCTGCTCTAGCCTCCGAGTACTAAAACCAAAACGCACTAATTGAGTCTAGAGCTAAGAGATCAATAAATAAATCTTATTAGGACACATTCCATGACAAACACTTATTGAACACCAATAAGCTCACAAGCTGTTAACAAGAGTCCTACGCATTATCCTTATGATTTTGCTAGAACATCCGAGTGATACTTAAGTATTTACCGTGAAGATGGAAATCCTGCCTGAGCCAACATCAAACAAGCTCTTGGTAGGTGACTTGTGCGATTCTATATGAATCAAACTTGTGTCAACTGGAAAGAAATGATGTTGCAATTCTATGTGATTCAAACTTGTTTTAGTAAAATGAATTGATGGTTTAATCAGAAAGATAGTAACTGTCTGATTCACCCTTACCATGTTGTTTGCTTTGAGATGCTCCGGTAACAAGAGCGGCTAGTGCAACTGTGAAACCCTGTCAAGAAGATTCATATGAATTTTATCTCATCATAGGCAGTATTTATACAGATTAACGGGGAACCATGGTTATTGCAAACTTATTCGACGAAGTGACAAAGACACTCTCGTCCATATTTGTTGATTATCACTAACATAAACTTGCAGGTTATACGGTGGTGGTGGTATCCCATTCCAGCTGAAGTCGAATTCACTACCACATGCACATGCTTAAACTACAAAGACACACTATAAGCATCAAGATTCAAGTATCAAGAAAGCTCAAGTATTAAAGACAAAGACTTTCGCATACTCTGATATTAAAGATAACTCCTCAGAAATCAAGCTTCGGGGGAGATTATTAACAAGCTTTCAATAAGATGCAAAGTATGAGCATGTTGGTCAAGACATAAGATCGCAAGGTGGCAAAGACGATCAAGACTGAAGGATAAAGATTTAAAGATCTCGGATGTAAAGACGAAGTCGAAAGACAATGACAAAGGCTCAAGATCAAAGATCACACAACATGAAAGAATAAGCCTACAACATAATAAAGACCAAAGACTCAAGAACTCAATGAAAAAGCAATCTCAAGAAGTTCATGGAAGTAAGATTTAAGATCTCACCTCAGAAATTCGAAGACCACACATTAGAGGAGATTGTTAGCCTCAAATATGTTTGTGAACATGGAAGCTCAGAATCTGCAGGAAGCCTCGCTTTAAGGGAGATTGTTGGCCTCAAGATAACGAGTCTAACATGAAAGCTTGTAATCTCTCAGAAACCAAGCTTAGGGGGAGATTGTTAGCCTTAAATTATATTATCAATCTTGGTCTTTATCTCATGTATGTTGTAATAGGCTAGAAGGATAAAAAAGCTTGTGAACATAATCTAATCTTGTACTAGTTTCAGACTAAGGTCTATTGTAATCCCGAGCCCGGCCCAAGACATTAAACCACGGCCTAACAAGCCTTAAAAGGCCGACCCATTAAGTG
>BQNB010179315.1:0-12785 GCA_026074375.1 Tanacetum coccineum | reverse complement strand
GGAAATATTGGCCATGAGAACCGCTTTTACATTCGAGATATCATCACAGTCAGAATCATAAGTATCAAGATCCTCAGTCTTAAAAGCAACATTATTTGGAATGATTGTCTAAACAGCTTGACCGTCTGGAATCCCTGGATCTACAAGAAATGTGAGTTGCTCTTCATCTAAAATTTGTCCAGCTTCCTGAGCTTCAACTAACATTGCTTTATCCTTATATCATGCTGCATTCCTTGGTCGCTTAAGCTGAGTGCATTTCCTAGCCATATGTCCTTCACCTTGACAGTTGTAGCATTTAACAACCCTTTTATGTCCACTTGCATTGTTTCCCCTAGAACTAGTAGCATTACTCTTATAACCAGTACCAGAATAACTTTAACATTGTCTCCCCTGAAGTTGTTGCACTGTGACCCTGCTATCTTGAATAGTGGTTGGGTTTCTTGAATTCGATGAAGTTCTAAGTTGATTATTAGTTGAGGGGAACCTTGAGGAAGCTACAGCTGTTAGAAAAGTCATTGCCTTGTTGAGACAAGCAATTGGATCATCTCCTGGAGAGAATACAGGAACAGCAAAACCTGAGTCCACAAGAGGTGACTCAGTCATCGGTTGTGTAGAAACTTGAGGTGATTGATAAGCAATTTGTGGAACAGATGACGTTTGATGATTCATTTGAGACTGATATGGATATGATGGTGGAACGGATGAATGATTAAATTGAGGTTGTGATGGATAAATAGATGAGTAATGTTGAGTGGGATGAATTGATCCATATTGAGATAGTAGAAACTGTTGTTGAATCTGAGGATTGTTGTATAAATACTGATAAGTGTTGAAGTGAGATGGTGTCATATGTTGATTTGCAACAAATACAAGTGGATCTTGATTGCGTTCACATAGAAGATGGACTTCATTTGCATGGAGTTCATGTTGTTCAAGATATGCATGAAGCTGATCAAAGTTGGTAGTATGCAAATCTTTTACTAGCTTGACATCAGTCATAAACTTACTCCATTCAGGTGGAAGACTGTTTAAAAACTTGGTATTAACTTGAAATTGCTCCATTTTCACGTTGTAAATGTTCATGTCATTAATCAGCTGAGTGAATCTTAAGTAATACTTATGAAGTGATTCCCCTTTGATGTGGGTAAACTTATCAAATGCATCATACAGTTTACACTCTCTTTTCTGCTTAGTCAAAGAGGTACCTTGCATTAGTAATTAAACTCTCTCCCATAAATCCTTGGCATCCCTGTGATGATTAACAAGTAAATAGATATCAGTTGGTAGACCTTGACGAATGATATTGGTTGCCTTCATATCACAATCAGCTTGAATTTTCTCAGCAGCAGATAATTCAGCATATTTCTTTGTTCTGGTCACCCCATTCTCTTCAACAGTAGGCCAAATGAGTGGACCGTTTTCAACTGATTCAAGTATCATTCTTCCGTGCTCTCTGTTTTGCATGTATAATTCCATTCTACTTTTCCAAGAATCATACAGGTCCTTGTCCAACATAGGTGGACGATTGTCAGCACCGGAGAGTATCATGTACTCAGCAAGAGTATTCTTTTGTCCAAGTGGAATAATTGAATCCATTTTAATGTGATAAGATAAAAGATGATCGTACAGTGATTGGAGGTTGTTGTGTTAAAGTGAGGTTTGATTAATGAAGTTGAGTCTTTGGAATACACGGGATTTTACAATTCTTGATAAAACCGGGAAATCAAGTTTTCACGGGATTTTACAAATCAAAGAACAACCGTATAATTCACCTAATGAAAGTGTATAGTTCTCCCAAGTAAAGCGTATAAATCACCCAAGCAAATTATGTATAAATCGCCTAAAGAGCAATGTATAAATCGATGGGAAATTGTTAACCGCCTTTTTAATAAAGGAAAATAATTGTTAAATCAACTTTGGTTGGGGAAATTGCTAATCTGCCTTTTGCACAGAGGTATGATAAATCGTCCTTAGCGTAGGGAGTTGCTAAATTAGCCTTGCAAGGAATTGATAAATCACCTTGGCTTGGAAGTTGTTTAATCGCCTTACATGTAGATTGTTTGTTACATATTCTTGCAATGAAATGTTGATTAAATCAGTTGCATGAAGAACTGTAAATCGCCTTCCATATGAAACTGCTAATCACTTTCGAAGGAAAATGTTAATTTCGCTTGCAAAAGGTAAACAGCTAAATTCGCCTTGCACTATATGTTGCTAATTCACCTTTGCATTGAAAGTTGCTAAATCGCCTTCCAAAGCACAATTGCTAATTCGCCTTTAATAACGAAACTCAAATTTTCAAACTCAAAAAAGCACAACTTTTGTTCATTTTTTTAATTTCATGTTACAACATAGTATTACTAAGCCTATAGGTACTTTAAAAATGCAAAACTTATATGTTTTTAAGCCAAAAACTTTTAAAATTAAGATTGTACTTTGGTAAGACTTTTCGAAACAAATTAAAAAAAAAATGATGTTTTTCTTGATTCAAGTTGTTACACTATTATCCTAAAGATTTATAGTCAGTATTTACCTTATGGTAAATGATCTTTTAGTGTACAAAATAGCTTCAAAAACAAGAAGAACAAGAAGAAGGTACGGTTAAAAAAAACGAAACAAACCAAACACAAAAAACTAAGCAAATCACTACATGGCTCTTGATACCTATTGTAGAATACTAGTAATCCAATAACCACCAAAAGAACATATAGAAATCTAGAGAAGAGAAAGTAGTTAGGAGGTGGTTTAGTGAGAGAAAGTACCAAGAAAGATAAAGATTAGAGTAAGTGTGTAAATGAACAACCAACACCCTCTCCAGTGTGGAGAGGGTTTATATTAATACACAATGTAATGGACGCCGGCCATGGGATTTGTCATGGGCTTTCCTGGAGCCTTTGGCCCGGTTAGTTTAATTAATTACAAATGATTGAATTACGAAGCTCTAGAGGACTAACTATATTGGAAGTGATCGATACTTTTCGTATTCCTAACAACGATTTAAACTTTAAACGTTATTTCGTATTTTCTATTTTTACAAAAAGCGATTTAATTTTTTTTTACGGAATATCTTTTGCGATTTAAAATCTTATCTGATTTGCGATTTACATTTGGAAAAGCGATTTAATTGTTACACTGAATTTGCGATTTAAGTGTAAACTTCAAAAAGCTATACAAGTTTTTCTCTGAATTTACGATTTAAGTGTAAATTTCAAAAAATGAATTAAGTCTTTATCTAAATTTGCGATTTAAGTGTTAATTTCACAAAGCGATTTAAGTTTTTGGCCTGAAAAATCGATTTAACTCTTAAAAAGCGATTTAAATTCCAGTTTGTGATTTATCTACTATCACCATTACTGTGGACTTTTAAGACTTCAAAGATCGAGACTTTACGGAATTAGAGGACTTTAAACCTTAAAAGTAACATACTTTAACACTTAATCACTTAAAACAAACAACAAGAACACAACATAACACTTCCTAATCATTGCAACGATCATTACGAATACCATTTCATAATTAATCAATTCAAAATGGCGACAATGGCTGAAAACGTTATTGTTGTAGGTGCTGAGAACCGACCCCCAATGCTTGAGAATGACATGTATGATAGTTGGAAGACTCGTATATGGCATTATATAAAAGGGAAGGAGAATGGGGAAATGTTGATTGATTCCATAGTTAACGGACCGTTTAAACTCAAGGAAGATATCACAATTCTAGGTGTTAATGGTGGTGCAGATGAAAAAACGTCCACAAACAGTAGCAGATCTTTCTCCAATAGAAAAGATACGATACGACTATGACATCAAGGCTACCAACATCATTCTTCTCGGACTACCAGTCGACATATATACTCTTATCAACCACTTTCAAACTGCAAAAGAAATATGGGATCGGGTCAAAGAATTGATGGAAGGCACGGAGATTACACTTCAAGAATGTGAGTCATTTAACCTCTTAAATCATACAAATATCTCCAAAATACATACTTAATCGTTTCTTTTTATGTTTTCAGCACTTGGATGGATTTTGGAGGAAATACACGTGACTTGGGCTCATTTGGAGAAGAAACGGACAAGAATACAACTTTGCATTCAAGTCGATGAAGATTATTGCTCATAATGCATGGAGACAGCGTTAGGATTACTTGCGACGTCATCTGGACTTCAAGGGGACAACGTCAGGATGATTTGTGATGGCGGCAGCATTGTAGCCGACTTAATGAAACCCTAAAAGGATCAACGAAGTGACAACGTCAGGAATTTGGCGACGCCGTAAGGATTATTTTCTTATAAATAAAAACTCAACTATATGGTTTTATATGTACATTAGAGGTGGAGTCGTAAAGTGACGAAATGTAGTAGGGTTCTCTAACCCTCTTGTATCATCCCACTTGCATGATTTAATATAGTGAAGTTCTTCTATTAGTGAAGTTCTTTTATCCATTAATCTTTCAATATGTCTATGTGTTGTTTGATTAATTGTTCCTCACTTATCATTAACATGCTTGGCTAGATCTATTAGTGTTTGCTTATGATTGCATGTAAATTAGTATGTAGATCTTAATAATATTACTTCTTGTTGATGTGTGTGCGTGTTGGGCTCTAGAACACTAGCTACATAATTGCCTGCGATGATGCCTAGAGTAACACGAATGTGTATAAAGGATTCCATCGGTAATAGTCTTCATACTACCTTACCCATCTATGGATGATCACCTTTTAAGGTATTTTAATACGCTAGGCGCAATCATTATTCATTACTATCAAAGAGGTCTTTTCAAAAGGGTTATGCGGTGTAGGTGTAAGATAACATATAGGGAAACGGAAATAGATGGGATACATTTGGGTGGCTTTGGGTGGATTTAGAGTGGAAGGGTTAGCTAATTATTTATATGAATACATGTTGGTTTGGTTGCTAAGCCAAGAACTTCGACGAAGATATACAAACTCTACACAACTCTACATCAGTCTCTTTCCTTTTTCTTTTCTATTTTTCTCTTTTTTTTGAATAACATAATACATCACTAGGGGCTTATAGGTGCACCCCTACACTTGAACTTTTACATACTTTACCAATAAACTATTCAATGACCCGAATTGAAAGGATCAACGTAACATGGAGATCACTTGACAAACATATGGGGGTATTGATTTAACTTTTCTTCCCCTATTCTTCCGCGAAATAAATACTACAATGAATCCCAATCGTCCCAAAATAGTATTTACAAGGATAAAGACTTAGCAACTGTGTACTTAATAATTGACTTGGGTTAAAATAATGAGTACATATAAGGTAGGCTAAGGCGATTTGGGTGTAACGATTGGTTTATGGGTTAACAATGCTCTTCATTAACAATCTGGAATCCACCAGAAAATTACGAGAACTGTGAAAAATGATAGGCTCAGAGGGTTGTACTAGGGGTATCCTGCACTAAAAATGAGTGAATGACAAGGGTGTGGGATAGTTATATGATCGGTGTGACCATCATAACAATTACGGGTTTAAAACATGGGTTAATCCTAGTGCCTCTTATCTAGCAAATCATAATACTCACTATGCGGTCTCGGGATGCATAAAAAAACAAGTTTTAGAATTTAATATACTACCGGTACACTCATATAATTTTAAGCCGATACCAATGTTCTAGAAAAGGCTAAAGGTAAAATTATCTTGGGTATCAATAATGGATACCCGAATTCCTATAGATCTAAAGGCGAACCTTATATTTTTGGGTGAAATTCTGAGGGTTTTTGTGCTAGTCATATAAATTCCTATCCATGAGACGCTATTAATACTCGGTTTTCGTCGGTATGTGTCATAAAAAAATTAAATTTTGGTCAAAATTACCTTTTTATGCTATGTTTTGATATATTACCCATCATTTGAAGGACAAAGCAAATGGCAAATGAAAGAATAGTTTCTAAGGCTTATTCCCCCCCACACACACTTAAGTTGAACATTGTCCCCAATGTTCCATAGAAGTACCCGTAAAAACAAATAAAAGGGAAGCTAAAACAAGTAAAAGAAACTAGTACTCCTCTGGTTTGCTCAATAATGGAGAAGAAACATGCAATAACTGGTTAGATCGTCCTCTAAGAATCGTCCAATGAAAACTTCCTAAGAACTTCCAAGCTTCTTCTTGTCAAATATAACCTGTAATCAAAGACAACTACACTAAGCGTAAAATCGGCAAGATATGTATAAATACAATGAGAGTTTAGGGTTTTGACTCTACGAAAGCAGTAAAGATAGGATGAGAATAATGATATAATCATAGGTTTATGCAGGTTTATAAAAGAATTACAAATTTTTAAATGTTGTGCAAACTATTCTTCAAAAATACTTGAAAATTTCTAAATTTTCCTGTAGCTGGGCTCACAACGTCGTCAGGATGAATCCTGACGCCGTCTCCAGGCTCTGAGCAAAATTTTTATTTCGTTTTCTTAAAAAAATCCTGCACTCTAAGTTTTACAACTCCCTAGGCAGTGTACCTAATCGTTGCAGTGTAGTATAGGCAAGACTCGGGGGGTTGTTATCGTTCTCTAAGGGAATAGGTTGGGAAGACTTGATCACGGTCTAACAGAATTTTAGAGGTTGAGAGAAGATTCTTTTTCTATTTTTTTATATTTTATGAAAGCATGTAAATCTATGGTTTGAGAGGTTGGTTTGTTTAACTAATTACTAAACTAAATAATATCTAATCTACTAATGATAACTTTTATGATAAGTAAATGTATTTACCTAATCATGCACTAGTCCTCAGATTACTTCTCCTAGATCCGTTGCTTTGTCACACTTGTGATGATCTGTGTAAGTATTTCCTAGGTCATGAACGGATTACACGAACTCGCCGTCTATTTAATATTCCGTTAAGGCAATGCACAAGTAAGGTAGTATGGAGACTATTACAAGGCCCCTAAGAGTATATTAAATGCATGTGAAATATCTTAAGAGGGATCAACCATATAATGGGTAAGGTAGTATAAAGACTGTTACCGATGGTATCCTTTCTACATCAACAGCGATACAGACAAAATCTGGTTTTCTAAAGCCTAATGCGCACATCTATCAACAAGAAGCAACATCAAAAGGATCTACAATCTAAGTTTCATGCAATCATAGATAAATACAAAGGAGGGTTTAGCCTCACATGTTATAAAGAAAGCAAGAAGATAAATCAATCAAACAACACATAGACATATTGAATGATTAATGATGAATAACCTTACTTGATTAAAACATAGATCCAAGGTAGTATAATAGGGTTTTGAGGCCCTAAAAACGACCTATAAATCTCCTAAAACGACTAGGGTTCACCTCCCTAGGTTTATTCAATATTATCCCAAAGTTACACACTTAAAACCCTAAAAATGGCTTTATATTTATAGAGATATCAACGCGACGGCGTTGCTTTGTGGTCCTGACACCGTCGCCACGTGGATGATTCTAGATCCTCTTTAAGTCGGCCACGTCCTGACGCCGTCACTAGATTTCTGACGCCGTCACTGGAAAGATCACGACGGCGTCGCTTTATGCCCTCGACGCCGTCTCCACGCTCTGTGAACAAAATACTTGATGATTTTTGATGTAGGTCCGTAATCTTGTCCGTTTCTTCTCCAAATGAGCCCAAGTCACGTGTATTTCCTCTAAATGCCATCCAAGTGATAAAAACATGAAAACAAATGATTAAGCACATAATCTGGGCATATTTGCATGATTTAAGGGGTTAAATGACCTATAAAAAGTGTATAAAATGACACCATGTCAATTTTATGAAAGAATGGGGAAGAAAAGTTAAGTATATACCCTCATATTTATCCTATAGTCTCCATGTTATGTTGATCTATCTCAATTTGGGTCATTAGTTTAGTTTATGTCAGTGAGTATTAAAAACTCAAGTGTAGGGTTGTATCTATAAACCCCAAGTCATGTATTATTATGTTTAAGCAAATGGCAGGGCAAAAGTATATCCAAAAAAAGAAGAAAAATTGAAAAATAATATGAAATAAGAAAAGAAAAAAAATGTATGGGCTACTATTTTGCTTATGTTTATGTTTATCATAGAGTCGAGAAAAGAAAAGAAAGATTCTGATGTAGAGTATTGTATATCTTTGTCCAAGTGTGGTCGAGTCTTTGGATTAGCAACCCAATCAGCGTGTACTCTTATAAATAATTAACTCACCGCCTTACCCCAAATTCACCTAAAAGTCACCTCCAAATATATCCCATCCGTTTTCGTTTCCAATGTTATTATCTTACACCTACACCCCCACAACCCTTAAAGACCTCTTTGATAGTAATTCCTAGGTGCTTACGCCTTAGCAGTGGAGGTTTGATCCTTTATCAAGCCTATGGTAATTTATATGCTATGACAGGTAATGTGTGTTAAATTTTCCGTTTCTCATATTGTTGTAATTCATTATACACCCGAGCGAAAGAGAGAATTCTAACACTTATTATGAGGTGCTAGTGTATAGTTTTCGTGTTTTTAACTACGAGGTCTAATTGGTTTTGCCATAAACATCTTTAAGAGTACCAACGGGCCTCTGGTCTAATGGTATGGAGGTTTTACCCTCCTAGGCAAGGTCTTAAGTTCGAGTATTGTCTAGGGTAATAGGGGTTTCCTCCCGCGTGCGTAAAGGGAAGGGTGCCATTACCTTCTGGGCTGGACCCAACCTGGTTGTGTGGGCTCGCTACGCCTTTTGGGCTAAGGGCCATGTAGCCATAATTGTCGTTTAAAAAAAACATCTTTAAAGAGTAGGTTAAATGCCCCTGATATTGCTATTGTCTAGGTAGAACAACTCATTTGCTTAGGGACAAGCAAATCCCAAGTGTATGGGTATTTGATGAAGTGTCATTTTATGCACTTTTCCGGGGTCATCTAACCCCTTAAATCATACAAATATCTCCAAAATACGTACTTAATTGTTTATTTTTGTGTTTTCAGCACTTAGATGGCTTTTGGAGGAAATACACGTGACTTGGGCTCATTTGGAGAAGAAACGGACAAGATACGAACTTTACATTCAAGTCGATGAAGACTATTGCTCACAATGCATGGGGATGGCATTAGAATTACTTGCGACGTCGTCTGGACTTCAAGGGGACGACGTCAAGATTATTTGTGATGGCGTTCGGATTGTAGCTAACTTAATGAAAACCTAGAAGGATCGATGAAGCGACGGCGTCAGGAATTTAGCGACACCGTCAAGATTATTTTCTTATAAATACAAACTTAATTTTAGGGTTTTATATATACATTAGAGGTGGAGTCGTAAAGTGACGAATTGTAGCAGATTTTAAGAGTATTTTTAGGTTCCCCAACCCTCTTGTATCATCCCTACTTGCATGATTTAATATAGTGAAGTTCTTCTATCCATTAATCTTTTAATATGTCTATGTGTTGTTTGATTAATTTTTCTTCACTTATCATTAACATGCTTGGCTAGATCTATTAGTGTTTGCTTATGATTGCATGTGAATTAGCATGTAGATCTTAATAATATTGCTTCTTGTTGATGTGTGTGGGTGTTAAACTCAAGAACACTAGCTACTTAATTGCATGTGACGATGCCTAAAGTAACACTATTGTGTAGAAAGGATTCCATCGGTAATAGTATTCATACTACCTTACCCATCTATGGATGATTACCTTTAAGGTATTTTAATGCGCGTAATATTCTCTTAGGGGACTTGTAATAGTCTTTATACTACCTTACTTGTGCGTTGCCTTAACGAAATATTACGTAGACGGCGTTTTCGTATAATTCGTCATGAATCGGGAAATAGTTACACATAACATCACAAGTGTGACAAAGCAATATAGTTAAGAGAAACATACTAAGGATTATGCATGATTAAGTAAACACTTCTACTTTACCATATGAGTTCCTACCAATTAGTTTAGTTTAATTAGTTAAATAGATAATTAGTTAAAATCAACCACCTTCAAACCCGAGAATTTACTTGCTTTAATAAAATATAAAAAATACAAAAATATTCTTCTTTTAAGCCTCTAGACCTTAGTTACATTTAGTTTGATCCTTTCCAACCTATTCCCTAAGAGAACGATAACAACCCCCCGAGTCTTGCCTATATTATACTACAACGGTTAGGTACACTGCCTAGGGAGTTATAAAACTTAGTGCGTTTACAACGACCGCATCAACGATGAATTTGACAAGTACACATTTGAGTCAGGAGAGACAATTCACTCATATTATAGGAGGTATGCTAAATTGATCAATGACATAAACATCAATGGGATGACCATGTAGAAGATTCAAGTCAATACGAAGTTTGTGAATCATATTCAACCAGAGTGGAGTCAGTTTTTCATAGTTTCTAAGCAAGCAAAAGATCTGCATGCAATCAACTATGATCAATTGTATGCATTTCTCAAACACAATGAGCATGATGTAAAAGAAGTTCGAGAAATAAGACAACGTTACCCATATCAACTTACCTTACTTGCTAATCAATACAATCCTCCTCCATCCTACAGCAGCTCCATATCACAGTATAATCCATTAGCTTATTATCATCCATATCAACCATATCAAGCAGCTCAATCATACCATCTCATCAACAACAAAGCATCCAGTCATCTCTACAACTAAGCTATGACCCACCAGTTGTTCCACAACAATCTGTACTTTCAAGACAACTTGATTCATAATTTGTTATACCATCATTCCTACCAACTAATGATCCAATAGCTAGTCTTAACAAAGCTATGATTTTTCTTAGTACTGCTATGAACTCAAAATTTCCTCCTTGATGTGTTGTAGTGTAGGGTTGTTTTTTATATGATTCAAGTTTTAAATTTATATTTTGTTGACTCAACCAAAAACAACACTTTAACGGGTAGTGTACCTGATCGGTAGTAGTTTCGTGGTAAGTAGGGTGTCGATCACTAAGAGCGAGGTTAAATCTATCAATTTAATTAATATCTTGGTTATATAATCTATGTTAATTCTATTCTAATCCTATGTTAAACCTATGTCAGTCTAAATCCTAATTTTAATGGAAAAGGAGGTTTTCAGCCTGAGAGACTGGCACGATTTGGTTGGTGACTACAATCAATTCAAGAAACCGTTACCCACGCAAGCTAATTAACAAAAGATAAAAGAGTGGTCGAACCTTATATAAGAAAACTGTATTAACCATTATTAATCTGATTAGAACGTTGGTTTGTTTATTTAGTGCAATGATTTATTCTCTCGAGGTGGCATATCATTCTTAAGACTTAGGCATTACATCATCCTAAGACCTAGACACGTTAATTCTGTCACAATTAAAGCATCCGCATAAAGCATCCTTATTTGCTGATTATAATCTATCTTAAGGATTAAAGCAATGGTGATCTTGTTAAACCCTAGCTCATAGAGACTTTACCCACTTACCGCTTAATGGCAATCTATACACTAGTAGTCCACTTGTCCAACTATCCAATGGAATCAGAACGTTATTTGTTGAATTATCTAGGTCACCTGCTAGTCAACACGATCAATAAACCATTGGCAATATCCAATTAACTAGTTAAGCCCGAAGCGTATCCTAGACACAGACTTAGAAGGACAATATTTGTGTAACTATTATTCTAGGTGTATAAATTACTATATGGAGAGCTATCTTGGACTCTAGATCCGCTTGGTCCACTTAGCTAGATCCAGTTGAATGATAGGTCGCATACAAAAGCGCGTAAACAAGTATAAATTGATAAACATAAACAAGCATACAACGATAAATCAAGAAATCGATATAAACAAATACCAAACATTCAGATCTTCATAATAATGGCTAATACCCAAGGTATTAGCCTTCAAACGTCATAATAAATACAAGAGTAATAATTTAGCCAAGGTAAACTAACCGAGTTAACAAATGATACCAAAAACTAAATGATTACTAAAGTATATGGAACTACACGATGTCTCCTATGGAATTGAATACGTTACTCGACCTCTTCTGCTCATTTTCTCTTCTGAAAATTGACTTTTGTGGTTTAGGTATCGAGAATATGATTTAGCACACTTAAAACTCGTTATTGAGTTTTCTATTTATAATGTCTGGAAGTCAATTCAATACGGCATATCCAATGGGTTAGATACGGCGTATTGGGGATTTCTTGGAGTAGGGACCACGTTTGATATCTTCCATAATATTATATTGATTCCATATCTTGAATACAGCGTATTAAGTCTTCTAGATACGGCGTATTGCTCTTTAATCTTCTGTGGTTTTTGGTGAGTGCAGGCACGGATATGCCGTATCTTCTTGATGGATACGGTGTATTGGTCTTCAGAATAGTAATCTTCAAAATATCTTTATTTAAGCCCCAGAATGCGCGCCTTTTGCTGTCTTTCACCAATTACTCCATAATTACTGTAATTCTCAAATATAAATAATTAAGTAACAATACTTTGCAATAACTATACAAAATGGGTTGATAACGTGGGATAAACGATGTTTTAAAATAGACGTTATTTGATGTCATCAAATATCCCCCATGTAAAACCCCATATTTAAGGTCACTAGTTAACCCGAGCTTTACTTTTATTTTCTAAATTTTATAGAATTTATCTTATTACTTTTAGTCGATTTTATTAAAATCGTCGTTTTAATTATTTATGAGCCATGCTTAAAAACTATTATTCGTCTTGAACCCTACGTAATTTAATTTTTCAGAGAAGTATCCCGATACATGTAGAACAATTTTTATCTTATTCGTTTTTACTTCGTGATTCTGCCTTAACTTTCGTTATATTTTAGGTTGATAC
>BQNB010179312.1:0-12786 GCA_026074375.1 Tanacetum coccineum | reverse complement strand
CTCTGCCTCTGGTGGAAAGGATATGGAAGTCTGGGGTCGGACGGTAATCCTAGCCCCTATAGTAATGTCAGTGGAGGGTGATGGTATAACAGGCTCTGTTCCCTCAGGTGGGAAAACAGGCTCATCAGCAGGTATGACGGTAGAGTCAGCCGGAGCTAAGTGCTCCTCCTCCTCCTCGTCCTCCTCATCCTCCTCGTCCTCATCCTCATCCCTGGCGTCATCCCCAGATGAATCGCCGTCATCATCATCTCCATCATCTCCCCCGTCCATAGGATAGTCAACCGGTCCATCCTCTGTCTTATCATCCTCGTACTCCTCCGGATCCTCCTCGGGATCCGACTCAGTAACATATCCGGGTGACTCAGCAGTGGGTGAATCAACAGGTGGTAATGGCTGTTCCTCAGCCGGAAACTCATGGTCATCCTCTAAGGGTATGTACTCGGGGTATATAGGCTCCGGTACGTAGTCAGGGTCATGCGCCTGTATGAACATAGGCTCACGCTCATCCTCGTCCTGAGGAACTGGTAGTATCTGTGGACCTAGTATGTAATCTGGTGACGGTGGGGCTACTGGCTGTAGCGGGAGTCCGTCGTATCCTAATACGATGACCCGTGGTATGTCTCCCTCCGATACTTCCTCATACTCGGCTCCCCAGAAAGCTCTGCCGGGCTCAGAGTCGGAGTAGACGGAAGTGTAGGTAACATCTGACGTCGCTGAAGACATGGTTACTGCAAAAAGTAAAATAACTTATATAAGTATCTCTTATAAGAAATATTCGATATGATATGTAAGGCTTTAATAATAAAGTCCTTATAGTAATATACGTAATATTTATATACACGTATATTAATCAGGTAAGCACTTAGTACCCTACTAATGCTTTAGCAATGCATGTCATATAAATATATATGCGCTAGAAGTAAACAAGTAATGCATGTATGTCCCTCACAAATCCCATTTGTGAAAACAGTTTTGAAAATGGTTATAGTCCAGACAAAAACTTTTGACCTGGTTCCCTATAACCTTGGCTCTGGTACCAATCTGTAACACCCTCAAATCTGAGTATGCAGCGGAATGTTGAATATCCGAGGCGTTACATTATTGGGCCAATAACACAAGATCTGAGAACGACTACTAAACGTGTCGTTTGAAAAAGATACATTGGATTAACAAAATACTTGTTTGTTACATAAGCTCATGGCTTCAAATAGTTCAACGTTAATAGATAAAGATTTCGGTTTATAACAATTTTCCCAAAGTGTAATAAGACCCCAAATCTTAAGTGTTGACTCTTCAATTATTGACTCCCAATGTATCATCGCACCTCGTGCCTTATTGACCTGAAAAACATGCTTAAAACGTCAACATAAAGTTGGTGAATTCATAGGTTTGTATAAATCGATGGTAGGACCGCAAGATTTCCAAGTGCATGATTAAGCAACAAATGCAAACATCATAAAAGTAATTACGTTTCCTAAGCTCATGACACCGAAGCTCGACATGTATGGATGCAATTATAATTTGCCAACAAGTGTCCGTTAAAAGAAGTGCAACCCATGCAACTCCTCAGAATTCGACATGGTATGCGTTCGTACCCAGTAATAGCTAATCACCCACGAAGTGGGATTGTCAATCCCTAATAGATCTTATTCATAACATTCGCAGCGCCGCACAATGTAATTCCCAATCACATCTACTATGCCATTAACATTCATGGATCATGGACATAATGGGTTATGGTAACTTAGGTAGCAAACACGTAATCATGGTATAAATTTACACTTAGCGTTCAGTAGTAAAACAAAGCATGTTATCACCCCAATGATATTAAATCATTTGAAATAATATAAAAGTATAGGGGCTAATGAACTCACCTTAGCCGTTAGTTTCTCTGTATGCTAACAAATATCCACGGTAGGGAGTGGATCACACCGTTAAGTACCTAAGAAGTACGAGTCAAGTCTTAGTTAACACATTTAAGAGCTAACGACTACCATTGATAAACTAAATCCCATTTTAGTTTATATATATACCGTTATCACGTTGTGTGGTGACACAACAAATCATGCAAATAACTTTCGATGATTCACGTTTAACCGTGAAATCATTATTAATGACGATAAACGTGAAGTCGTTGTAAATAAATATACTTATTTATTTCGTCGTTGATTGAACCCGTTTATTATCCGAATATCTCGAGGTCCGACCGACTCGCTAAGTGTTTCATTTCATTTCACTTTTGATTTACTAACATACCCTTAAGTTTCTAATTATTTCACTTTTAGTCCCTGGGTTTACAAATATACACATTTATACTTTAAACCTTTTAGTTTCGGAATTGACATCATTAGTCCCTTAAGTTTATATGAATGTAGTTTAGGTCCTTAAGTTTCAGAATGTTGCAAGAACAGTCCCTGGGGTTATTGAAATTCGAAATTGACAAAACTAACCCCTTATGTTTCGGAAATTACACTTTTAGTCCTTTGGTTTGCGAAAATTCCATTTTAGCTCCGAATAAATCCCAACGAGTGGCATTTCTCTTTGTTAAGCTCGTTTAAGTCATAAAAATTGTTTCGGTTGAAAAATAAGCTTATCGAGCTTATTTTGGCTTAACGGGCCTTATTGGGCCCGTTAAGGTCCGTTTAGCTTTTCAGAGGTCCGTTATTGTTTTAATAAGTCTAAATGTTGTTAATAAGCTCGCGTGGGTCGGTTAAGCTTCAAATAAGCTCGGGGAGCTTATTGTGGCTTATTTCGAGCTTATTGGGCTTATGGGCCCAATAACTTAACCCGATAAGGGTGTTTAGAGTTTTTAGACTTTTCCTAGTGCTTTTCCAACTTGTATTAAGCCGAACAAACTGTTTTCTTTTCAGCTTATTCCAAATAAGCCAATAAGCTATTAAGAAATTCTGTTGGGCCGGTCTTGGGCCCGTTAAGGCCCGGTAAGGTTTTTAAAAGGTCTTGTTGGGTCCATTAGGGTCCGTTAAGCTCATTTAGGTCTAATAAGCACTTAGGAGGTCCGTTGCTTATGTAGCTTATTCGATAAGCTAATAAGCTCATCGTTGGGCCTATTGGGCCCGGTAGAAACCCGGTAAGGGTTCTAGGGGTTTGGCCTTAATCCCCTTGGGTCCAATGACCTCTCTAGGATTTTTAGGAGGCTTATCGGTTGCTTAAGCTCTCGAATAAGCTGTGAGAGCTTATTCGTGGCGTATGGCTTATTCTTGTGGACTCGGTAATGGGCTTGAAGGCCCGTTAAGGGTTCGTTTGGCTTAAAGGAGCATGCCAAGAGTCCATTAAGGTTCTTAGGTTCACATTAAGCTTATTGAGTACTCATAAGGTCACCAATAAGCGGTCCAAGCTTATTGTGAGCTTATCCCTTCACGTTGGGCCCGCTAATGGGTTTGAAGGCCCATTAAGGGTTCGGTTGGTTATACGTGGTCCATTGTGGCCCGTTGTAAATTTCTTAGCAAGGCAACTATGTTTAAGGCTTAGTGTCGAGTTTTCATGTGATTCGTTACGTCTAGTTTAGGAAAAGCACGTTCAAGGTTTTGGGGAAACCTTTTCCATGCACGTTTTTGACTATGGCCGCTCACTACATACGCAAAAATACGACGTGTGCATTCAAGTGATATGTTTACACATTTGTACCGTGCATGGTCGAAACCCATGCATGTTCACGTTCTCTTTACGTGCTACATATAAACCAAACGTGACCTTAGTCGTGATGGTGAGACCAAGACGAAGGTGGGTCGAGTCAAGCACTCATGAACCATGTGGTTCATGCGCATGTGACATGCATGGCGTGAACCATGCACGTTCATCGGGTGTGGGCTCACACCATCACATTCGTCGTGTCCTCATGTCGCGTATAGAAACACAAGAGATAAATTAAAAAGTGACCCGATTAAGGTTTACTTACAAGAGTCCTAAGATTAAAATGGATGTCGAGGAGGAGTGATCAACCTTAACCCGCGACAAACCCTAGCCTTCAAAGGCTTTCCAATTTCGTAACCCAACCTTAGCTTGTAGATCTTCTTGTGGTTTCGTGTTTGGGTATGGTTTTAGGAGACCCGAATGGAAAAGAGGGTAGGCGAGTGTGTTTGGCTGCGGGTTGTAACCCGAACAAGAGGAAGGAGAGTTTGAAGTGTGTGAGAGTTAACAAGAGTGTCAAAGGGTAAGTGTGCATGAATAGTATATTCTATAGACAAGGAACTAGCTCACTCCCTGGTTTCCGAGGAACCAATTACCGAACCAATTTTGTACTCCTAGGAGGTATTTTGAACTCTTCCTAGTAAACACTCATGGTTTATGTTTAATACCACTTAGTACAAGTTTTAATGTGTTAGTTGTAGTACAAAGTTTAGTGATAGCTATAATTTTATAGGTTAGTTATGTATACATGCATGAATCGGCATATTAGTGGGAGGCATGGGGTTATTAACCTAATGTGCCAAAGATCATTAGGGAACCATTGGGACATAAATTAATTACCTAGTATATGTACATGTACCTTTTAGGATCATTAGGAAGATTTTACTAGCTAATGTATCACCAAGGACGATTTGTTTATGGATTTCTTGTCCAAATTCGGGAACCATGTGATATTAACGCAAGACATTTGTAAATTCTTGTGTCTAGGCGTTTAATATGGGTATTGGTTTGAGTCTATGTAAGTCTAGGTATTTTCGGGGTGTGTCTAAATGTATTTTATCGTGAAACGTAATCCTTTTACGTGGCCAATAAAAATAAAATACGCAAAGTACATAATTATTCTCAAAATAATTATTTCTTACTTGGTTGATGCAAACCTTAATTTATTTGGTGACCGTTTACATTCATTGATTATTTATAGTCTACGCGGTTTAGCTCAAAAGTAAACATTTAAAAGTAAACGCGTATCGGACTACAATAAATAGTGATCATTAATATAGTCGTACAATGACACGAAAATGAGAAATGTTACACCTCGAGTTTCAAGTGATGCCGTTTTGGACTGACAAATGCGCCTGCTGTGTTTATGGACTTAATGAATCGAGTATGGAAGCCATATCTTGATAAGTTCGTGATTGTGTTCATCGATGATATTTTGATATATTCCAAGAACAAGAAGGAACATGGAGAGCATTTAAAGATTACCCTGGAGCTACTTAAGAAGGAGCAACTGTAAGCCAAGTTTTCAAAGTTCAACTTTTGGCTAGATTTGGTACAGTTTCTCGGTCATGTAATTGACAATAAAGGTGTTCATGTAGATCCTGACAAGATTGAGGCAATAAAGAATTAGGCCGTTCTAACGACACCAATGGAGGTGAGGCAGTTTCTTGGATTGGCTGATTACTATCGAAGGTTTATTGAAGGGTTTTTTATGATTTCCAAACCTCTTACTAAGTTGACTTAGAAAGATAAGAAATATGAGTGGGGTAAAGAAGAAGAGGAAGCTTTTCAGACACTGAAGCAGAAATTATGTAGTGCACCTATCTTTGCGTTGCCAGAAGGGACGAAAGATTTCGTGGTTTATTGTGATGCATCACTCAGAGGTTTTGGAGCCGTGTTGATGCAACATGAAAAAGTTATAGCATATGCTTCCCGACAATTGAAGGTCTACGAAGAGAACTACACAACTCATGATTTGGAGTTGGAAGCCGTTGTTTTTGCTCTTAGGTTGTGGAGACATTATTTGTACAGGACAAAGTGTGTAGTTTTAACTAATCACAAAAGTCTCCAGTACATTACAATCAGAAAGAGCTCAACATGAGACAACGAAGATGGATTGATCTTCTAAGCGATTATGATTGTGAATTTCGTTATCATCCGGGGAAAGCGAATGTAGTGGCTGACACCTTAAGTCGAAAGTAAATGATTAAGCCATTGTGTATTGAGATTGGTCGATGGGACTATTCTTACAAGCTACCTAAGAATATTCTTGACGCTCTTAGGAGGCGAAATAAAAAAGGAAAAATGTAAAGGCTGAAAATTTGGGAAAGTTAATTAAGCAAATATTTAAGTTTCGCCCTGATGGGACTCGTTTTTTTGGAAAGCGTGTTTGGTTGCCGCGATTTGGTGGGCTGAGGGACTTGATTATGCATGAGTCGCATAAGTCTAAGTACTCCATTCATCCAGGATCTGACAAGATGTATAAAGATCTGAAGCAGTTATATTGGTGGCCGAATATGAAGGCTGATATTGCCACCTATGTAAGCAAGTGTTTGACTTGTGCGAAAGCTAAAGCCGAGCATCAAAGACCATTTGGACTACTGCAACAACTTGAAATTCTCATGTGGAAATGGGAAAGGATCACTAAGGATTTAATTTCTGGGCTTTCGAGGACGCCGAGTGAGTACGATACGATTTGGGTCATTGCTGACCGACTGACCAAATCAGCTCATTTCCTACCAATGAAGAAGACATATAGTATGGAGAAGCTCAGGCAACTCTACCTAATGGAAGTTTTGTGTAGGCATGGTGTTCCTATATCAATCATTTCGGATAGAGATAGCCATTTCACGTCTAGATTCTGGATATCGCTTCAGAAGGCGTTAGGGACAAACTTGGATATGAGTAGCGCTTACCACCCTCAAACGGATGGTCAAAGTGAGAGGACTATAAAAACGTTTGAAGATATGTTGCGTGCCTGTGTGATCGACTTTAGAAGTAGTTGGGATCGACATCTGCCATTAGTCGAGTTCTCTTACAATAATAGTTACCACGCAAGTATAAAGGCCGCGCCATTCGAGGTTTTGTATGGACGGAAATGTAGATCGCCTGTCTGCTGGAGTGAAGTTGGAGATAGCCAACTCACATGTCCGAAATTGATTCGGAAAACGACAGAAAAGATTATGCAAATTAAGAATCGCTTGTTGACTGCTCATAGCCGCCAGAAAAGCTACGCGGATAGAAGATCTAAGCCGTTGGAATTTGAAGTTGGGGATATGGTATTGCTCAAGGTATCTCCTTGGAAGGGCATTATTCGTTTTGGAAAACACTGAAAGCTGAGTCCACGTTACATCAGACCATTCAAGATCTTAGAAAGAGTAGGTCAGGTGGCTTACAAGTTGAAACTACCTGAAGAGTTGAAAGGGATTCATAGCATGTTTCATGTTTCCAATCTCAAAAAGTGTCTAGCGGATGAAAATCTCATCATCCCACTTGACGAGATTCAACTTGATGATAAGCGCGCTGCACTTTATTGAAGAGCCGATAGAAATCATAGACCGAGAGGTTAAGCGACTTAAGCAAAGTCAGATTCCTATCGTTAAAGTTCGCTGGAATTCACAAAGAGGACCAAAGTTTACTTAGGAATGTGAAGATCAGTTCAGAGACAAGTACCCTCATCTCTTTACTAAAGATGAAAGAGCAGATAAGTCAAACTAAGAACCGGGACGACGCTTCCCTAAGGTGGGAGGGATGTAACAACCCAAGTTTCAGGTCAATACTTACCTCGAGCCATGATAATTATTTTTACTATATAGTTGGATATAGTTGTTACGTATTTGATTGTTAAATCGTCTGAGAGAGTTAAGGTTTTTTATTTTTTTTAGTTTTATGGCTTTTTCTCATGTTTTTATAAAAGGCGTGTCAAAAGTCTTGATATCACGTAAATTAACATTTATTTAAATGTTTTAAACCGAATTAAAATTGGTCGAAAGAAAAATAGTCATGGGAGAGTAAACCCGAGACATAGGTGGTCGGTTTTTATATAAGAAAAACATAGGTGTGTAAAATGTCTAAATTAGGAAGGAGGGAAGGACTAAATATTTCAATAGGCCAAACTTGTCTAACTATTTAAGGAAAAATACACACCATTTTTCCATTTTTATAAAATAAAACACACACACACTACCCCCTCCCTCTTGTTCGACGGTCACACCACCACCACCACCACACTCGTAGGAAAATCCACATGCAATACGATTCGTTTATATATTCTTAATCCCTACGAAAAACTAGACAAATCCCACTAAGAAAATATAACATGCAATGAGTATTTTACTAGTTTTGATTCGGGTTAACTTTTGAAGATTTTGGGTTGAGAATAGTGTTCATTGGGGTTAGATAAGTGTTATTTTGAAGTTGGTCTAGTTGAAAAAGGTTTGGGTTTGGTTGTTTGGTTTTCGTTCGAGTTTGAACCACAAAGGGGGGAGCCGAACAAAACTTAGATGTAAATTTTACTTGTGTTTACGTGTTGTTTGTAAGTCGGTTAACTCTCTCATGATGTTGTTTTGTTTTAATTATTGCATGCATATGATTATTGCTAGAGATCCAAGTGCGAATGTGTCGAATAAATATTTATGAGTTGAAATCGAGTTTGATGAGTCTAGTGGACGGAGATAGGTTAGCTAAGTGTATTTTTGATGTCGTTGAGGGTGAAAAATGACGTTTTAATGGGTTTCGTACTCGCCTATTTTGACGAGAAAGTTTGACCGCTTCGTAGCGTGTCGAGAAATTTTTGAAAGTTATTTTTGATATTGAAAAGTGATAGAGTTCGCCTTTAGCTACGTTTCGCTAGGTGGCTCGTCGCGTAACTCTTAATAACGAACGTTTTACGGCCAAATTAAGATTTGGTAATTTTTGGTGTAAAAGTCAACTACGAAGTTTGACTTTTGAAAGTCAAACTTGCATATATTTTTGAATATGGTCTTTTATAAGAAAAGGGTTCGTAATGTTAGTTAAGTAATAATGAAATATGAGTTCGGATTATATTATCCTTACTTTCGGCAACTTTCTAAAAATAGAAACTTTGCGGTAAACGTTGTGTTATTGTTGGTGCGTCAAAATAAATATTTTGCGTCGCACTTGGAGATTGTAGTATATAATTATATATATGCTAGTTATGATTATATGGTATATGTTCTCGTAGTCACGTACCGCTATATATATTATATAGGTCGCGGTTGAGACGTGAAGTTATTTGCTCTTGTCGAGTTGTTTGATTGGATACTTTTGATTAAGGTGAGTTCATAGCCTCGCATTTTTAAATCTTTTGATGTTTTATAAACCCGCGAGGGAGATACATGCTTGTTTTTGGAAAATCGAACACATATGATTTTATGGTATGCTGGACCCGATTATGTGATATTTTCGCATGAGTAGCGATTGCAAAGTCCCTAATATCATGAACCGTTAATTACCCGGTGAGGTAAACGCTTGTGAATTAAATAGATCTATTAGGTTTGACAACCCCGTCTGGAGTATGGATCCGATGGTGAACAATCTGTCAAACAGACATTTTGTATTGAGACGAGTAGGTATATGGCAATAATACCTTGTTTTGGGGTACGATTTTAGACATATGAAAAGATATATGTATTGTTAAGGTATCTGTGTCATGAGCTTAATGCGTGAAATAAGATTTGATGCATTGTGTTCATTTAAATGTTTTTCCCGAGAACTATATGTATGTTCAAAGTTTTTACTCAATGTTTATAAACTTTGTGGATTCACTCAACAATTTTTGTTGACGTTTTAGCATGTTTTATCTCAGGTAACTAAGGGTGATGGCAACATTGGAGTGGAGGTATTGTGCGTGTGGTCGCTTGTGTAGAAGCTTGCTAATGTGTTTCTTGTTTTCATAAAACAATGTTTTTAAATTGTAAACGATTACTTTTCAGATGTTGTGATGGATTTGGTTACGATTTATGTGGGACTAACGCATTTACTCTGATTTAAATAATGGAACACATGTTTTATAAACGTCTCTTTTGAGTCATTTTCTATATCTTGGTGTATTATGCTTTAAAGTAACACCCATTGTGTATTCCGCTGCGCATTGTGAAAATGAGGGTGTTACAACATCTTAATACGAAGCCGTGGATATAAGAAACTTGAAAAACGAACATAAAACGAAGGAGATATGAATTTTTAAAGTTTACCGACACTATAATTAAAATGACAACTTTTATAAAAAGTATAGTTACTGATGAGAAACTAAAATGTATTTTTAAGGGCTTAAGTGTAAAATTAAAATGTTGCCCGGAATGATGTTTTACAATAAAAACGCGAGTTTTGAGGTGTAAAAGTGTATTAAAAATGAGATAATCTTCTTGTGGAGTTTGTTAAGACTCCTTAGATCGTTTAAGACTCGAGAATGATTAGTTCTCATCTAGGATAATGATAACACAGATTGAATATCTGCACAACGGAATTAATAAGGAACGAATCAATGTTATCACAAGGTTTTTCTTTTATTCAACACAGCCCCAAATACTATTTGATCAAAATAGATCGGTTACTCTTAAATACGTAATAGGGTTCTTAACCATACTGTGGCATAAAGCACTATAGCGTCTATCTTTTCTACTCTACACATACTCAAACACATGCCACACTTTGGTACACACATACTTATATAGTCGTACTCTCATGTGTTTTTTTTTAACCTATGTCTATGATTATCTTTATATAGGGAGAGTTCAAAGACTTACAAAGGAAGTAATATCAATTTGATAGGACAACTATTTAATTATTTAATCTTTTACGATTTATTTATCTTGAAGATCTTTGACCTAAATCTTCATCATTTGTAGATTACGCTCTATCCCAATTGATAGGAAACTATGTTAAATCTATTTAAATCTTTCTAATCTTTATCTTGAAGGATCTTTGACTTTTCGTATGACATATCTTCTTGGAAATCTTCCAGTCTTTTAATTCTTCTCATATGTAGAATTCCAAAGATATCATATAAGCCTTGTTGTTTCATTTGTCTTCATTTATGAACATGTAGTTTTGTAATCATCACAAATCTGTAGATCCCAACAATCTTCCCCTATTTGATATTACAAAACTATCTCCATGAATGAAACAATCTTCAATGCTTCCTCTTGACTTATGACTTCCTTAAACATGCCACCACACATAATAAGCTGCAAATCAATAAACATGTAGTCTTCTTTCCCTTTTGTAATATTCAAATAGGGGTCTTCTAGAGATATGCGACTTGGATCATAACATCTACAAATCATATATCATAACTACTAATCCATCCTTCCAATGACTCAAATTGTCCTCCATGACGCACAATTAAGAAAAATGAATCTGAGTAGAAGAAATATAAACTAGCAGTAGTAATAAAGATCAGCAATAGTAACGAAACTCTTCCCCTCAAGTGGTGCATGTAGATGGTTAAACATGTTAACAATAAGCTTCCCCTGAAAAATATGTTAACCATCTCTTGAATCTAGAACTATGTAGGCTCTATGTAATGATCACTAATGAAGAAAACTGAGTATAATGAACTTGATGAAGAAGTATAATATCCCAAACTTGTGTCTTATGTCTTATTTATCCACGTGACGTCGAACTTATACCAAAACCAGGAAGTATAACTAGACCGCAACCTCTTGACAAAATCCCCATCCTCTATAATGAGAAACTAAGCACAATAACGTAACTCCTTTAAGTGATAGCGAATGTGAGCATTGAGCACCATAAGAAAAATCACACATTGCTAGATTTTGCAAGTCTTCGTCAGCACCATATAAAACGAACAAGTTATCTTCAAAGTGTAACACCCACTTTAAGATATGATAAGAACACGCACTCGTGAAATTCAACTACAACATCAAATAAGTGATAATCAATCGTCTTCGTAATCACATCTTCAAAAAATCCCAAAAATAATAGCCATATAACTAATAAGAATAAACTATTGTGAAAAATAGTTCTGTCCGAGATCCAAACGTGTCTGTCAACCGATATCAATCAACGCCAACAATATTAACAATTCCAAATACGAACCAAACCTTCTTTCTTCATAGATTCGACACAAAACATAACCTTGTAAGATCCTAGATCAAGAGCCCCATGGCTCTGATACCAATTATGGAGTTTGTTAAGACTCCTTAGATCTTTTAAGACTCGAGAATGATTAGTTCTCATCTAGGATAATGATAACACAGATTGAATATCTGCACAGCGGAATTAATAAGGAACGAATCAATATTATTACAAGGTTTTTCTTTTATTCAACACATCCCCAAATACTATTTGATCACAATAGATCGGTTACTCTTAACTAGTAATAGGGATTTAACGATCCTTAAGGCTAAACACTATAGACGTCTATCTTTTCTACTCTACAATACAAACACATGCCATACCTTTGGTACACACAGACTATATTAGTCGACTCTCATGTGTTTTTTTTAACCTATGTCTATGATCTCTTTATATAGGGAGAGATCAAGACTTACAAAGGAAGTAAATCAATTAGATAAGGAAACTATTTAAATCTATTTAAATCTTTCCTAATCTTTATCTTGAAGATCTTTGACTTTTCAATGCATATCTTTGACTTTTCAATGCATATCTTCTTGGAAATCTTCCATCTTTTAATTCTTCCATATGTAGAATACCAAAGTATCATATTAAGCCCTTGTTGTTTCATTTGTCTTCATTTAAGCATATGTAGTTTTGTAATCATCAAATCAATAAACCCAACACTTCTTAGGAACTAGATGTTGGGAAATATATTGTAAAAGACTTAATACTGGTAGTATAACAGTTAAGTCTGGTAGTATTAGTTAGTTCTGCCAAAGTACTATGTTAAGTCTGGCAGTACTAAAGTTAGTACTGGTCATGTTTAGTTAAGTCTGTTTATGTAAACAGAATAGTTATAATAGTTATCTTAGAGATATCTTAGGAGATATCTTAGAAAAGGATATGTATTATCCTTTGACACATTTGTAAAGCCTATTAGGGTTTCCTTGGTGTAAAAAAGGAACCCTACGGCATAGTGTTTTAGGTATCCAAACCTAATAGAAATCAATAGCAATATACGAAGTTAGTTTTACA
>BQNB010179310.1:0-10164 GCA_026074375.1 Tanacetum coccineum | reverse complement strand
TTTTATTTTCTTGACACTATTTTGACATAAACATAAACATAAGCAAGATGGTAGCCCGTACATTTTTTCTCCCCTTTTTATATACCTTTTTTGATTTTCTTTTTCTTTTCTCTTCTTTTTTTTCTATATTTTTTTGTACACTTTTGCCCAGCCATCTGTTGAAACATAAAGAATACATAACATGAGGTTTATAATTGCACCCCTACACTTGAGTTTTTTTAAAACTCATAAATACAAACTAACTAATGATCCGAATCAAAAGGATCAAAATAACACGGAGTGTATTAAGCACATATGGGGGTAATACTTTGACTTTTTCCCTATTTCTCTATAAAATATAAACTACTATGAATCCCAATCGTCCCAAAACTGTATTTACAAGGATAAGGACTTAGCAACCATGCACTCAATAATTAACTTGGGTTAAACACAATAATGTACTAAAAATGAGTACATACAAGGTAGGCTAAGGCGATTTTAGTGTAACGATTGGTTTAAGGGTGACAATGCTCTTCATTAATAATCTGGAATCAACCAGAAAATTATGAGAACCATGAAAAAGGATAGGCTCGGAGGGTTGTACTAGGGGTATCCTGCACTAAAGGTGAGTGCATGGAAAAGGTGTGGGATAATTATATGATCGGTGTGACCATCATAACAATTACAGGTTTAAAACATGGGTTAATCCTAATGTCACTTATCAAGCAAATCCTAATACTTACTATGCGGCCTCGAGATGTATCACAAAAACAAGTTCTAGAATTTAATACACTACCGGTACACTCATATGAATTTTACTAACACTAGACATTCCAGAAAAAGTAACAAGGAAATGCATACATGGCCGTAACGACAAAATAGACATGCACGCTTGTAGATCAACCTTAACTAGAACCGGGTAAAGATAAAATCATCTTGGGTTACCAATGACGGGTACACGAATTTCTAAAGATCTAAGGGTGAATCTCACATTTTTAGGGTAGAATTCTGAGGGTTATTGTGCTAGTCGGTTTTCATCGGTATGTGTCATAAAAAAATTTAAATTTGGGTAAAAATTACCTCTTATGTTATGTTTCGATATATTACCCATGAGACGCTAATAATACTAAGTTTTCATCTGTATGTGCCATAAAAAATTTAAAATTTTGGGTCAAAATCACCGTCTACGCTATGTTTTAGTATATTACTCATCTTTTTAAGGACAAAGCAAAGGCAAATAAAGAAATATTTTCTAACGCTTTATTTCCACCTATACTTATTTTGAACATTATCCCCAATGTTCTTACAAGTATCCAAAAAACGAATAAAGTGAAAAAGAAAAAGTAAAGAAACTAGTACTCCATTTGTTTTGCTTAACAATAGAGAAGAAACAAATGATCCCGGCTAAATCATCATCTAATAATCGTCCACATGAAAATCCAAAGAATTTCTGAGCTTCTCCTCATCAAATATAACCTGCAAATCAAAGACAAGAAACAACTACACCTGGCGTAAAATTCGGCGAGATAATAATATACAACGTAATAATTCGGGTTTAGACACTACGAAAACAGTAAAGATGGATGAATGTACTAATTTAATTGTGCTTTTCTGCAAAGATTAGGAAAATTAAAAATTTTGGAAATTACAAAAAATTAATTTTTCAAAATTTCAAGAAAATATGAATTTTACATGAGCTGGAGTGGTGACGCCTTCTGGAAAAATTCTAAACGCCGTCTTCAGACTCTGTAAAAAAATGCTCTTCGTTTCTTGGAAAAATTTTCTGCACAAGTATCCTATTAATTATATCCTGTAAAAATTACTGCCTAAACCACAAGAATAATTAGCACAATCATATGACCTGAAAGAAACAGATAAGACACATATGACACGACGCGATTTAATCTAAATTATTCATTATATATGTTTGAAATGGTTCTTAAAAATCGAATATTTTCCTTTACTATTTATTTGATGCAAAATACATTTGATTGCAATTAAAACGAAGTTAAAAACCAAAACAAAGCATGATTAGATAACAATTCAAACATATAGAAACAAATGATAAAGAATAAAAACATACGACACTCCTAAAATGATGGAAAATAAAAAAATTGGGTTGCCTCCCAATAAGCGCTTTTGTTTATTAGAGACTCTTTTAGCTAGACTCGGAGTCACACTCCTAGGAATCATGAAAATGGTCCAAGTTAATGATCTCGCTTGGATTTTCTTTCTTGGACAACTTCCTAGTGGAGGGAATTGATTTAAAAGTTCTAGTAAATTTTTCTCCATTTGGGTCAATCAATTCAATCTTAATGTGCCACGCTCCATCCCTTCTTTTGGTGTCCTATTCCAATCTATTCTCTTGTCTACCAGCCCTTCCGACACCCACATAGTTCCTTTAAGATTTATTGGTATAGCTCTTATGAAATCTACCATCTTTCTAAACACTAAGACATCCTTAAAGGGTTAAGTTTGGCATCTCTAGCCATTTCCCAATCTCCAGGCAGATGGTAATCCATGTAGTATTTTTTAGCGTAATAAGGGGGGTTGGGTACCTATACCATCCGTACTAGGTCGTAGTTCATAAGACTCTTGTTTTCCTAGGGTAGTCCAATAAAGAACCTCCTCATTACCTAGGTCAATTTCTTTAACTCCAAATATTAACATAGTAATTCCTTTTCCTACCGCTATCTTAGCTTTCTTACAATCTATCACGGCACTAGCGGTTGCCAAGAATCCTCTTCCTACAAGTAAAGGGGTTGCGGGGTCTTTATCCATGTCTATGACATAGAAGTCTTCTAAAAGTTTTAACTTTCCTATGTGAACTTATATATTTTTATCAATTCCTACAGGATAAGACTTGGTTCCATCTGCTAACCTAAAAAAAATGACCAGACTCTTCTAATAATCCAATTTTAAGCTTTTTGAAGAGATATAATGAGATTAAGTTCACATAAGACCCTAAATTGGCTAAGGTATCAAAAGGCTTAGAGTCCCCTAGTCTACAAGGTAAAGTGAATAATTCGTGATCCTTCATTTTCTCAGGCATTTCGCCTTGAATAAAGGTGAACTCATTTTTTCCTCACTCTAAACTCTCCACATATTTATCCAGAATCGCGTTGTATATTAGAGCATAGTAAGTTAAGATGTAAATCCTTAAATTCATCTTCTAAAGTTTGTTTGGGTTCTTTTGGTTTTGGTGTTCCAATTTCATTGACCGTTAGTGTTTTAACTTTTGGTTGATCTTTTTGAGAATTATTTGTTTGTTTGGAACATGATTTAATAGCATTAATCGAATTGAGTGGACGGGACGAGCTTTGGGGGTCTTCCATCGGGTAAGAACGAGCAGACAAAACTGAAGAGGTAGGGATAACATTTAATTTCAGGTTCTTAACCGTATCACTTGGTAGTGCTCCCGTCATTCGATCATTAAAGGCCTACAAGAACGTGTCAATTTTATTGGTCATCTTACTTTGTTGTTGTTTGAAATCGGCTTCAAACTTAAACAATCTGGCTTCTTGAGATACCATGAAATTAGATACGAATCCTTCGAGATTTGATTGATTATTAAAATTTTGAGGATTGTTGAAGGGACGATTCAGGATAAAGCCGTTGGGTTGAAATCGATTAGGTGGGTTTGAAAAATTGTTTTAAGAAATTTGAGGTTGCCTCCACCTAAAGTTTGGGTAGCGTTTCCATGACGGATTATAGGTTTCAAAAATATTATTTTGCTCAGGTTTGAAAGTAAACCACTTACCTCATGCTTCATCGGTACGCGAGGATTCGTAATCAACAAAAGCTTGCTCGAGATTTTCCATGCAATACTGAGTCTCGTAGGGACCACTATAAATTTCACATGAAGAAGCAATTTTGTTCACTTGAACGGGTAGCTTAGGAGCATGATGAGCTTCCATCAAGCGTTGGACATGACTTTCAAGCTCAGTGAGACGACGATCGAATGTACTCAAGAGATTGCCTTAATCGATTTAACGAAGTCTCTTGGGTCATTCCAACTTTTGTTGTCATAAAGGGCGAGGTCCTCCAACAGTGCCCAAGATTCCTCAGCGTTTTTGTCATGTAGCTTACCACCGGCCAATTGATCGATGGTTCGCCTTGTGGCGGGATTGACATGCTCATAAAAGATTTTCACTTTGACCCAAAGATCGATACCATGATGATATACTTTTTGAAGTAATTCCTTGAAACGAGTCCATGCTTTGGAGAGAGATTCACCTTGATGTTTTTGGAACATCAAGATGTCATTTCGGAGTTTAGCAATTCTTCTTGGTGGAAAGAATTGAGAAAGGAAACGGGTAGTGAGATCCTCGCAAGTAGATATGGATCCTGCTGGAAGACGTTCAAGGCAATTGTTGGCTTGATCACGAATGGAAAATTGAAATAAATGCAGTCGCGTCCTTTCCCTATTTGTAACATCAAGGTCAAGTGAGTCCATAAGTTTTAGAAAATCCTTAAGATGTTGGTTTGGATCCTCGGATCGAAGTCCGTGGAATGAGCATCCGTTTTGCACCAACCGGATGGTGTCGGATCGTAGAGGCACCAAGTTGTTCCAATGGGGGAGCTCAATGGTGTTTCGATAGCCCTCGTGGCAAGGTTAGGAGTAATCTCCTAAAGTACGGATAGGATTTTCATCTCCCATGGTGGTCAACAAAAAAGATTTACAAAACAAAGGGAACAAAGAAAAAGATAGATTGTGAGAAAGCTAATTAAAAAGAAAATAAAAATCTCATGTGATAGGAATCTCATGAGTAGACCTAAGCTAATAAAAAATTGAAACCTAAACAATTCCCCAGGTGGCGGTGCCAAAATCTTGATGCGGTCGTTTTAAACTCACAAGAAGTTTTACAACCCCCTAGGCAGTGCACCTAAACGTTATATTGTAGTATAGGCAAGACTCAAGGTTTAATTTCACACAGGGAATAATGTTGGGAAGGCTCGAACAGAATGTAACTAAGGTCTAAGAGGTGAGAGAAAATTATTTTTGTATTTTTATATTTTTATGAAAGCAAGTACAATCTCTGGTTTGAAGGGGTTTGGTTTTAAACTAATTAACTAGTAATCTAATCTAAATCTAATCTACTTGTGGATACTCGTATAGGTAAACAAACGTGTTCACTTAATCATGCATTACTCCTTAGTTTGCTCTTCCTAATCCTATTGCTTTGTCACAATTGTGATGTAATGTGTAAGTATTTCCTAATAATGAACGAATTACACGAACCCGTCGTCTATGTAATATTTTGTTAAGGCAATGCATAAGTAAGGTAGTATGAAGACTATTAAAAGGACCCTAAGAGTACATTACACGCATTTAGACGCTTAAAAGGTGATCAACCATATTAGGGCAAGGTAGTATGAAGACTGTTGCGATGGTATCCTTTCTACACAATCTCGTTTCCCTAGATGTCTTCGCAAGCAATTAAGAAGCTAGTTTTCTAGAGCATAACGCGCACACAAATCAACAAGAAGCAACATTAAAAGGATTTACAAACTAATTTTCATACAATCATAAGTAAACACTAATAAATCTAGCCTAACATGTTAAAGGAAAGCGAATAACAACAATTAATCAAACAATAAGATATATTAAAAGATTAAAGGCATAGAAGGTCTTCACTTGATTAAAACATGAAGTTAAGGTGGATACAAGAGGGTTTAAGAACCCTAAAATCGATCCTAAAAGTGATATAAATCATTCCGTAAAAGTTACTCCCGAGTTCCACACTTAAAACCCTAAGTATGAGTTTGTATTTACAATAAAACAATCGCGACACGTCGCTTGTAAGTTGTGATGCCGTCTCCACATCGAATCTTCTTAGGGTTTTATTAAGTTTACTACTTCAGAGGTCATCACTAGAAATCTAGACGCCGTCTCTTTGATGTTCAGACGCCATCATAAAGAATTGTGATGCCGTCTCCAACCATTGTATGACTTTTCTTCATTGAATTTGGTGTAGAGTTGTAATCTCGTCTGTTTCTTCTCAAAATGAGCCCAAGTCATGTGTATTTCCTCTAAATGACATCCAAGTGCTAAAAATACAAAAGAAACGATTAAGCACGTATTTTGAGCATATTTACATGATTTAGGGGGTTAAATGACCCTGAAAAAGTGTATAAAATGACACCTCATCAGTTTATCAACCAATTAGGAGCAATATTTTGTCTAGAGACCATATGTCTAATGTTAAAGATGCTTTCAATGTTGAGTCTGGGAGGAGTTTCACATGGGACTTCATCCTAGATTAATATCTAGTAATAAAGTTCAGCCTAGTGCTTTTATTCTTAAGTCTAACAATTTTAAATCTAATGATTAAAACAAAATTATAACACTAATAAGGGTCCTAATCCTAATCTTTTATGTAAAAACTATGGTTTAAATGGTCATACAGTTGAAAGGTATTACAAAATCATTAGTGGTAGTGCAGAAGTGCACAAAAATGTTGCTACCTCTATTGGTTCTACATCTTTTGACACTTCATTTACAAAAGAACAGATGATGAAAATTCTCTCTCTTATTAATGAAAAACAACCTGGAAGTGATAGTGCCAATATGGCAGGTTTGAGACCTACTTTTTTAATGGGGGTGTCTTCTTTAACATGCATTTTGAAAGTTTTATTGTTCTCAGACTTGTTTATATATGTATAATCTATATGTGGGGTGGATAATAAATTTTAGGGAAAATCAACATTTAACATTTTCCACTAAAAATATGTTTAATGTCATTGATAAATTTTTGGTTTAAATCTACCTGTTAGTCATCCTAATGGTACTATTTCTGAAATTAGAGCTATTGGGAATATAGGATTAACTAACAATGTAGTTATGTTTGATGTTCTTGTTGTTCTAGTACTGTTTTTGTCTATTATTTGTGCGTAAGTTGATTAAAAAGTGATAGCGTATCAATATTAATGGCTCAAACCCATTAATAACACGCTCGGATCAAGCCCAATACAAGAGCCCATCGGGCATCAACAATCACCTGATGGCGTCTCACTCATAAACTTAAACTATAGTTGGCCTAGTAACTTATCCCCTACGAATGAGTACTTATGTAGGGAACCATTTTTCCTCAAGTGTCACTAACGGTTAAGGATGTGTTATTTAGCACTTGACAATGGGGCACATAACTAGCACCAAGCTGTATGAGCGAAGGAGAATGGTCACACTTGTCCTCCTTGTCTACTTACTAGATGATCAATGCGTGGCCTCCCCACATCTGTTGATCACTCCTTAAAGGGTTTATTTATAAACCCTAATGCTTCATTATACATAGAAAGCATTTGTAACTTCCCCAAGTAAGTTCATTCACTTGGCATCAACCATTACACATAGTAACTCCCACACATTATAAAGCTGGTTTGTTCAAGTGTTACCTGAGCTTCATGATCTCAATCATACCATCAGGACCTTACCGTTCAACACGGGAAACCAAGAAACATAACCATCGCAAATCCTTTCTTAAACATGTTTTACATACCATATGTAAGCATGGTGCCATTCGTTAAAGACATGATACATAACAACCACGAATTCTGAGCCTAATTTCACTCTTTTTCTCACACAAAAAAAATGTCAACATCTTCTTTTTCTCCTTCTTTTACTAAGTTTCTTCATAAAAATGGAAGATTAAACACCCGAAAATAACCAAAAACCACCTTAGAACCCTTCACGTAGGAAACATCATCTCTTCTAGAAACAACAAACAAACTCTGAAAAATGAGGGTCATCAGTCATAAAGAAACCTTGCAAGAAACCCACTTTAGGAACATGACCATGTCAGCTTGCATACAACAGCCTCCTAACATGAGCACTAAACTCCCAGGCCTACTTTTCAAGTACAACTTCCTTAATAAATCAAGAAGCATGACAACTTAATGGGTCCTAAGGTATGATCTTGTAAAACCAACCTTCATCGGTTCAGATTAAACAAGGGGCTATAGCCCAGGGTAAAATGGGGAAGCAAGCAATAATTCACTTAGGTCGCGTCGATTACTTCGGCTTGCTCAAAACAACTAGAAACAAAAAAGTAGGCTAGTTTTTAAGTAAACATAAACCTGCCTATCTATTTCTTATAGCAATCCCATTTACCTATCAGCCCTAGCGCACTACACCCTAGCCTTGACATCCAGGCTAGCACACCGAAAGGCCTAGCTCATAAAGACACCATGGACCTATCACCTAGCTTAGGCCCCTAGAGTAGCGTTTGCCTTACCCTAGGTAGAAAAATTGTAAAAATCCTCGCAGAGGGGATAAAGCAACCATACCTTAGCTTACTAAACTCTAATCATATTAGATTAGACGCCCCTAGGGTACAACCCATCATATGGGCACCCGAACAAACACACCTTAGGAAAATACTCAAGGGATGTAGATATTCAAAGGCTGAATAAGGACAATCTTGAAGACCAAGTAGGGAGTGTTCACATGATTCAATCATGGCACACACGTAGTGAAAGGGATAGTGAAGTTATAAAGAACTAGTTACAATTCCCATCGCAAAGTATTCCATGGGACACCTTCATTCCATCATCCTAACCGGTCGTCATCACACCAATGATAGCCTCATACATGGTCAGTAGGATATACATCGATGGAGGCAGTTCAGTTGACATAATGTACGAGCATTGCTTTAACAAACTACTTGAACATATTAGGTCACACCTCAAGCCACTTACATCATCGTTAATCGGTTTCTCATGTGAGAGATCCTACCCTAAAGGCATAGTCAATCTCGAACTTACTATTGAAACACATCTACTATCAAGGACAATCATGTTGTAATTCCATATTGTCAAATACATGTCCAAGTACAACCTCATACACGGAAGAAAAACCATCCAGAAGCTCAGTATGCAGGTGTCAACAATCAGATAATTGGTCAAATTCCCAACAAAAGCAGGGGTCACAATAGTTAGAAGTGACTACCCTGGCAGAGATGCAAGCTTAGCTGCAACTGTAAAGGAAGGAAATACGCGGGAGATCACGTGGGAACCCAATCCAGGGGATGCTCCCAAGAACTAGAAGGTCATCATCAACCCTGAATACCTAGATCAGCCCATCATAATTAGTGTCAACCTACCACCCTAGTTGAAAAACTAGCTCGTCTAGCTGCTAACAAATAGTCTTGATGTCTTTTCCTGTAAGCCCTCAAACACGCTCGGCGTTCCTAGGGAACTAGCGTAGCATAGCCTGGGCCTCAACCAATATGCAACTACTATTCGGCAAAAAGATGTGGTCTTTCTCTTAAATGGTCTCAAGCAATGGATTCTCATGTCATTGCACTAATCTTGGCAGGCATTATATGACCACTCCAATACCAAACCTGGGTCACAAACCTCGTTATGGTTAAGAAAAGAAAAGGTACATCGCATTTGTGTATCGACTTCACCAGCCTAGAAAAGGCCTGCCCAAAGGACAACTGCGCGTTACATCTTATAGACTAGAAGGAGGAATCATAACTTATTTCAAATACAAATGATTTCTTGACGCCTACAATGGGTATATCAAATCCTGATAATGAAATCCGACGAAGAGAAGAAGGCCTTCTACACTAACCAAGGGCTATTTTGTTACAACAACGCTGACGCAACGTATCAGATAAGATAGACAAAGAGTTCAAAGATTAGATCGACATTAACTTGGAAGCATATGTCGACGATATGGCCATCAAGAGCTAGATAGAAGAGGCCTTACTGCACGACATCATCGAAACATTCCAAAACCTCCTAAAATTAAAATAAAGCAAAACCAAGCTAAATGTACATATATTGTCGAAGAGGGTTAGTTCTTGGGACACATCATTGATGCCACAAGAATCAGGTCAAACCCCAAGAAGATTCAGGCAATCCTAAACATGAATGTTGGGAATTAAAGGCTTATGAAGTTACTACTGTTAGTTTTAGACGTTAATGCTGTTGGTTCAAGTTTGTATTGCTGCTGAAGATTAGAGAAAACAGTCTAAGTCATTAGTACTGTTAGTATTATAGTTAGTGCTGCCAATACAAAATGTTAGTACTATCAGTTTATTAGTACTGTTAGTTATAATAGTTAGTACTACTTATGTGATATGCATGATATATATGAGGAATAGATATGCATGATCATGTAACGCGTTTTGTAAGCCCATTAGGGTTTCCTTGGTGTATAAAAGGAACCCTAAGGCA
>BQNB010179309.1:0-12786 GCA_026074375.1 Tanacetum coccineum | reverse complement strand
TGCTTGTGTTATGATTATGTATGCTTTTGATGTCACACCATATTTGTAATACTTCTACCCTTTTTGGGTCAGGGCGTTACACACAATTTGACAGAGATGAATTTATCAACATCTTTAGTACACCGGTACAAGAACAAGGGGATACATCATCTCATCATGTTGATTCGTCAAACATGCATACTTTCTATCAACACCATCCTTCTGCACAAAGTTGGACAAAAGATCATCCATTAGAACAAGTCATTGGAAATCCTTCTCAATCAATTGAATAAGACGTCAGCTAGAAATAGATGGCGAGATATGTATGTTCGCACTCACCATGAGTCGAACCAAACCAAAGAACATCAAAAAAGCCATGGCTGATTATGCATAGATTGAATTAATGCAGGAAGAACTTCATCAGTTTGATCGATTAGATGTATGGGAATTAGTCGACAGACCACTTTGCAAAAATGTCATTAACTTAAATATAGACGAATGTGATCTTTAAAACTCTAAGTGAAACTATTTCCTTCATGTGCTAAACAATTTTAAATCTCGGAGCACATGTGTAGGGGGAGTATTTGAAAATAACAATGTCAGAAAATGGTTTTATAGTTCGATCTCTATACCCAACAACCTATTAATTTCACAACGATTCTGAAGTCATAAGGTGGTTAGGTCAGGTATAAGTCCTACGATCCAACCAGAACCAGAGGGATCTACCCAAGGATACTCCATAGTTAGAAATAGCAGTCCTTAGGTATAAATGGAGAAGAATGTGTATAAGGGAAAAATGCCGACTAAGATTGAGCTAACACTGGAACAATCACAACAAGGTGTTAGTAATGACATCTTGGTAAGCATTGAAGGGGTTGAAGACTGGAAAAGAAATGTATGGATAAAGGGTGAAAACAAAGCAGCCCTCCAAACAACTTAGACAGAAACCGGGTCAATACATAATCTATCAAAATCACAATGATGATTGTTGATATTGAAGAAAGCCGTCATGGACCCAGTGATGTAATGCACAACCCTTCCCAGCCATTCGAGTTTTTTTGTCTCATTTGTCACGGAGATACACACATTGTCGATTGACATCTCACTCTGAGATTGCTGATATTGAATAGGTGGCAGTCTGCTCCAGCCTTCGATTACAAAAACCAAAGTGCACAAATCGAGTCTAGAGCCCAGAAGAGATCAAATTATAAATCTCATTAGGACACAATGTCAAAATACACTTGTTGAACACCATAAAGTTCACAAGTTGTAACAAAGAGTCCTACGCATTATCCTTGAGATCTTGCCAGAACATCCCGAGTGATAATTAAGTATTCACCGTGAAGAGGAATCCTGGCTTGATGCCAACACAAACAGCTCTTTGTTAGGTGATTGCAAGATTCTATATGAATCAAGCTTGTGATAACTGGATATCAATTTTGGTCCAGTAAATGAATTAACGACTTAATCAGAAAGATAGTAACTATCTGATTCACTCTTACCGTGTTGTCTGCTTTGAGACGTTCTGGTAATGAGAACTAGCAAGCATGGTAAATCTAATACATCTGTGTTAGAAGATCCTACGCTTTGAGCTGGAAACCCTGTCAAGGAGATTTCATTGAAACTAACCCTGATCACAGGTATAGTATTTATACTATAAAAGGGAAACCGGAGGTTAATGCAACCGAACTCAAGATGAATGACAAAGCCATATTCATCTTTTATTGCTAACTGTTTTATTTCAGGATAAGACGACGGTGTTGCAGCCTCATTCCAGTGAAGTCGGATTCATAAACCCTATGCACGTTACTCAAGCTTTCAAAGTCAATCATTCAACGTCAAGATAGTTGATTCTAATCTTCCCCACCATCAAAGAGCCTCATAATCAAATAAAGAATCGTCAATTGGGGGAGATTGTTAGACTTATAATCATATATGTCAAACAAGAATGTAACAAGTATGAGCATGTTGGTCAAGAGCACAAGATGATCAAGGAATCAAATCAAGAATGATTCAGTCAATGGAGAAATAAGCAAGATAACGATCTCAAGAACTCCAAAGTCAAAAAGAATAAGGCTAAAGATCAAGATCACAAAGCATGAATGAACAAAGCCATTACAAACAAGACAAGACCAAAACAAGGCAAAGCATAAACGTCAAAAGTCATATCTTCAACGTCAGGGGAGACAATGATAAAACAAAGCAAACTCCTACAAGAATGTTATCGGTGGTACGGAGGAGTTTGAAGAAAGAGACCTCAACATTGGGGGAGATTGTTAGCCTTAATTATATTAAGTCAAACAAGAATGTTTATCAGTCTTATAAAGTCAAATTGGGTCTTGTAAAGTAATACTAGTCCGGTTCAACGCGCTTGTTATTGTAATCTATATTTGTCCGAGTTGGCTTAAGCCCAAGAAATGCAAGCCCTGGCCCATGTAGAAAAGCCCATACCCTACCATTGGCTAGGAATAAAAGAAACCCTCTCCACACATGAAGAGGGTGTTGTTGCATTTGTCCTCAATTGTAACTCACCACTTTCTCTCTCTAATGCTAACATTCCAAGTTCTTTTCCATCCTCTTTCTCTTTTCTATTTTGGCTGTAAATTAAGGGCTTATTAGGGTTTGCTATTGTTGTGGCTATGGATATATTTTTTGGATAACAAAAACCAAATTAAGTTTTGCCATTGTACTCTTCTGGAAGTGCTTCCAACGAGGTGGAACTCCCACGTTAAGGACTGTGGTCACGATATTGCTATTGCAATGACCTGGACCCACCTGAAAAAGATAATGACCGACAAGTACAATTGGCCCCAAGGGGCGAGATTAAGAGCTTTCAGGTGTGAGATGTGTGAACCAGAAGGTTAAGGTACCGAAGTGGTAGGCTTATAACCAAAAGCGTTTTCAGTAACTGGCTTGATGTGTGCTAGAAGTTTCCTGAAGAGTCGATAAGATCGAGAAATATGTCGGTGGTTTGCCCGACAATGATCACGGAAGTGTAATGGCATCTAAGCCTAAGACAATGCAAGATGCAATTGAATTTGCAACTGAACTGATGGACAAAAAGAATCAGCACTCTTGCTGAACGTCAAGTTGAGAATAAGAGGAAACTCAATAACAACAACCAAGCTCAACAATAACCTCCTAAGAAGCAAGGTATTGCTATAGCTTATACCGCTGGGTCTGGTGAAAGGAAGGAGTATGCTGGAACTCTACCATTGTGCAACAAGTGCAAGTTTCATCACAATGGCCAGTGCACTATAAAGTGCGCAAACTGAAGAGAGTTGGCCACTTGACCTGAGACTGAAGACTGTCACTGTTGCTACTAACAATCAGATAAACCTACCGCTTGAAATGGGGGAATCAAGGGCACTACAAGAGTGATTACCCAAAATTGAAGAACCGAAACCATGAAAACCAAGCTGAAGGTACTGAAGCACGTGGAATGGTGTATGCCTTAGGAGGAGGAGAAACTGATCAAGACCCTAACAACATTGAAGATGAGATCAAAGCTTAAAAGAGAAAGTTGTCTCGCTTTGCCTAGTGAACCCTAATGGAAACTAACTTAGTCTTATATCTCCTTAGGAGTTCTTCGTGTATTTCTCTTAAATTTCCGGTGAAACTGTGACGATTTCAAGACATATCAAAATTAACGTATTATGAAAACGTAAATTCTACTTTAACTCTCTATAAATTTTTATACAAATCACTCCCACAATTATTATGAAATTATAACACAATTTTGACAAAAATGAGCATCGCATCATTAGCCCTCAAATATACATAGCTTGATCACCTATGTAATATATACCTCCGGTAGGACCATGCCCATGCTGAGAGTAGTCACCTTAAAAAATCTTGTCAAGAAACAATGTTCTATTTATATCAAGTTTTGTGTGCATACTCATAAAATGTATTTATCATGAGGAACCAAACTAATAATCGCATAAAAAATTTAACCGACACGTTAAGCTGAATGGAACGAATAAGCCCACTAGAAGCCGAGCCTTGGTCGCAACAATAAATATTAAACCAACGTCACTAATCTTGAATTCTTACAAGATTAAAGCACTTAGAAAGGGAAATGCACAACGAGTTACTAAGCATGGTAACGAAATATTCGAAAGACATAAATAAAAAATAACAAATAGATTTGTTGCCACAACATCCGTTTATTATCTTAGAAATAAGATTACATAAGAACATAAAGGAAATACAAGTTTTATTACAACCCTCCCCTAGCAATGATATCTATTTCTTCTAAAGTAGATCCACGCCAATAGCTAGGACGATGATCAGCGCGAGAATCGCAAGAATAAAGGCCAGATACTGAAAATTTCTTCGTATGGGACGGTAGGCAAATAAATGTCCGAGTGCTATCATGCTCAGCCATTCGCAAGAGTGAAATGATATGCAACATTTTTGAGGATTGGATAAGAGAAAATTTAAGTAAAAGATTTATTGTTGTATGGAGAAATGGAGGATAAAATTTTGGTATTTAAAAGGAGGGGTGACCGTTGGAGTCATTATTCATGACCGTTGGGGTCACAGTTCACGTATAAAAAAAATTACACACACCTCTTCACAGAAACCGCATCGTCGTCAAGTGTCGTGTCTTAAGCCATGAGGACAAGGCTCATTTAACGGGGGAAGACTATAACACCTCGTGTTTTTAGGTCATTTACGACATCATTTAATTCACTATTTATTTTTAGTCTCGTACGCGTTTGCTTTAATTTAATCCGTTAAGTTAAATCGCGTAAGCATTAAAATTATCCATTCAACGTAAATGGCATCAACAATTAAATGTTACGTCAGCAAGTGTTTTAGATAATTATATAGAGGATATATCTAACTTTGGCACATTTTAATTTTATTGGTTAGTAAAGTGTTTACGTTCGCAGCATAATATACGTGTAGAAGGCATTTACGGAACCACCAAAACTTATCTACGCCTTCAGACAAATCCCATTAATCTACCAATGCTCAAATTTTAAAATTCACCTATGTTTTTAAATACATTGCCAAATTTTTAGCATACAACGACCCAACTAGACATAATCACTATACAAGTAAATAATTCTACACTTAATATATACAACTTTAAGTTTCAAGGAATGCAAGATATTTCATAAAAGATCAAAGACACATCTAGTACTCCCTACCTCCTAATTTTCGGATACAAAGTGATCCCAAGGGTACCAAGAGCACACAATTCACCAACTTGAACTTGTACAAACCTAAGATCATTAAACCTTATGTCCATGACTAGTGAAATTGACCACCTTTTCCCTTAATTCCCTTATCTTGTCCTAAGACTTTCCATAAGAGACTTGGACTAGTCTTGGTGTATAAATAGATGCAACTAGTAAGGAAGTAACACACACTCATTTCATTATCCAAAATCCAACACAATCTCTTTGTTTCTCTCTTCCTAGCCCACGGCTAACATACAACATATATACACAATCCATACAATTTTATTTACCACACATTAAAGCATTCTAACATCATATCTAAGGTATTACAAGAAGGTTTGAAGGTTTGGATTAGCATTTACAAGGGATAATTAAAAAAGGTTGAAGATTAGGGTTTTCATTGGATTTAGGGTTTTCTAAGTCTTAGAAGCTTGGGTTTAATATCTAAACTAGGGTTAAGATCTTGTTGTTCATCATCCTACTTCATATTAAGGTCATCTAAAACTCTAAAACTCTTTAAATTCATGATTTTATGTGTATATATCCTCTACGTAGTAAATCACCATCTAGGAAACTTATTAACATGTAAAATGGATTTTTACTCTTGTTCATGGTTTGATAATCTTTGTCATATGTTATATGGATGTTAAATACATGTTGTAATGGAATTATAAATATTATTGATAACCAAAGATTTAACCTTTAGTATATATAAATAATATATATAAATAAGGAAAATCAATAATTATAATTCAATTATAGTATACGTATTCCGAAAGACTCAAAGAGATTCCTTTTGACCAAAGGAAAATCAAAAATCCCCCTGGTCGTTTCCCAACAAGTTGTGAATTGAAAATCGAGAACGTTCGTGATCGTGTTTTTGAATGGATTAAGATTTTTAGGTTGGGATTTCTAATTCTACAATTAAAATGCAAAAACGAATAAGGAAACCTAAAAACGAAAGCTAACAATGACTTTAAACCTAAAAACGAGAACGGGATCGAAACTCGTTCTTTAAAAAACAAAATTCTAAAATTTTAACCCTACAAAAAGAAATTTATTTTTCCTAGGTGCTAAATGATAAAAGAAAATTTAAAAAAAAATTATATTCTTTTGAAATTTTAATAATTTTTTATGAATTAAAAATGATTTTAACAAAAATTAAATATAAAAAAATACTAAACGATTTATAAAAAATCTGAAAAATAGCTTAAACTATGACAATCCTAAGAAAGATAAGCTAGGCAAAAATAGCTTATCAAAATAAGTTGTTAAAAATCAAACGGCTTTAAAGCTTAATTGGGCCAAAAATGTTCCTTAATTACCAACCTCTTGGATATAACGAAAAAATCCAAAGGGCGCAGCGGTAATGTGTGTTATAAAGGGTTGAGGGTGTTGAGGTCCAGGGTTCGAGCCTTGGCTCACCTTGGACTTCCACCTTCCCCTTTTTGCTTTTTAAAAAAAATTAATACAGCTTATAAATAAGCTGTAAACTACCAACTTTAATAAAGGAAAAAATTTTAAAACTTAAAATTAAGCACGAAATAAACTAAAAGAACTTGACATATTCACTTTTTAACTCTAAGTCATTTTTAACTAACTGTTAAGCACTTTATGGAAAATAAGTAAATGGAAAAGAAAAATAAGCTAAGGCTAAGTGACTAACTATACCTAATAACCCTACAACAAAAATAGAGCTAAGAAAAAACCAGAAAGATAAGCCAGAAAAGCAATAAGCTACAAGCTAAAAATGGCAATCGACAGCCTAAAGGGACCAACAAATTTGAGCTTAATTTTTAAGCTCTATAGAGGAACTTAGTGGTTATTTGCTTATATGACTTAAACCACCCTTAAAAGGGCTATCGTAAATCAACAAAGATAAAAGATTTTGAAACTAAATAAAGCTGAGGAAGAAGGATGTGGATAAGGGCTTAAACACTCAGCATAGATAATGCAATTTTTGTTTTCTTTAAAAGGACTAGATGCAAAGCAGGCTACAAAATAAGCTAATCAACAAGCTTCAAAATGAAAAATAAGTAAAAACAGATGGAGTTCACCAACAAAAGAGCTTATGCTCAAAATTTCAAGACCTAAAAACTATTTTAAGTAGCTGAAAGTTGAAAATGAAAAAGGGACTTTTAGACTCAAAGACACTTAACAAAAACTTGTGACAGATTTGATAAAACAAAACTATACTAAAGGACACTCACACTACTGCATTAGATACTTTAAAAACAACACAAAAACAACACTAAAAAGATGAAGTTGAAGGCCTAATCAAATAAGCTATGTATGACTGTTCTGTCACCACATTTTTACACAGCTTTTAGAAAAGGCTCAAAAACAAACAAACAAACTTAAAAATCTTAGAAACAAGCTTTAAAGACTTAACGATATTTGCCAAAGTGGCCAAGTGACCCTAAAGTTTTTTAAACACTTTGACCCTTTTTCAACCCTATAACAACACCCCTTTAATTTTGAAAATTCAATTTTTAAAACTGATTAATGTGATGTTTTATTCCTTTTAAAAAGCAAAGTTTTTGTGAAAATAGTTGATAACAAGATGAGTTTTAACTAAAATAGGCAATAAGCAATAAAGATAAAGCATTAAGAATAAAGCAACAAGGAAGATAAGCAGTTTTACAAGCTATCAAAGACAGTTTTCAAGCTAAAGCATACACAAATCATAAATAAGCATTAAACAAGCACATATAAGCATAAAACACAGTCATAATCAAGAAAAAAACTACAATAAGCAATAAATAAGCACAGCTACACTAAAGTAAGCAAAATATGAAGGAGAACTTACAAGAGTCCAAAGTTTATGGCAAGGAAATAAGCTCTAAACAGCTTAAAAACCAATCCTATATGCTTCCCATAAAGATCTAAACCAAGGCCATCCAAGATACACCTTGCTCCTTGCTTTCTTGGACAAATTCTTTTTTTGTGAATTTTTGATTTTAGACAGAAACATAAACAAACATTTTTAAAACCAAGCTTTGAATGATTCCAAATCTTAAATAAGAGCTTAAAAACAGTGATTAAATGACAAGTAAAGTAAAAGACAAGTATTTAAAGAAAAGCTGAAAATTTCATTAACTTAATAAAATTACAATGCAAGTAAGTAAATGACAAGTATTTAAATGACAATTAAAAGTAAATTGCAGTATTAAAGTAAAATTGATACAAATTTTTGATATATACAAAGATATGGACTAACTAAAATTTGACAAAAGTCTAATAAGACACAATTGCCAAACAACTTATACTAAGTCTTGGTCTTCTCTTGTGTGTTTCTTCTGAGAGAGAGTACAAGGAGTGTGTTTGTTGTGTGAGAGAGATCAAAAGTTAATCATAGCCTTCCATTTATCTTGGATCCCAAGTCGTTTGATCAGGTCCATTAATCCTTTGTCTTCTTTCCTTGTCCAATAAAAACTCTCCGGATTGCCAAGGTGTTTTTGTAGTCATATGAAGTGGGGTTAAGGGGAAAGTGTGATGGTTTTTGGCTGGTGGGAGACAGTGAACGCGTAGGAAAGAGACAGATGAACATGTGTTTTTTGGCAGTAAATTTGTTAAGGTGAAGCAGGGTAAAAGTTTAGTGAATTGGCAAGATAGGTTCTTCATCTTGTATGGTTTTATTACATACATGGTCCTTGTGGTGATATAACTTTTGAGGACTTGGCTGGTTAGGTCCTCCAAAGTGTGTAGTGGGTTTGCACAGGGAGTCCTTTGTGACTAACGATGAAAAGGTTTGTTAGGGTTGAATGACTTAACGACAGTTAAGTCATTTGGGACTTATATATGTTTGGCCAACAAACAAAATGAATTCCGATAGTATTAGAAAGGGATTAGGGCCCATTTGGTCTTCATAATGTTTTAAATGGGCTAACCCGGCCCATTAGATGGGTACGGGTGGGCCCATTTAACATTTCTTCGGTTTTGGCTTTGACATTTGACCCTATGACGTTAGTCGGGTTTGACTTTAGACTTGATGACTTTGACTTTTTGACTTTTGGCTTTTCCACACGGTTCCATTCCTGCTCGGTTTGTCGTTTTTGGCTTTGGTTTTTGTCTTTTTGTCGAATATCCGTTTCCTGCACAATATAAGTGAAAACATACAAATACAATGTATTTTTGATACGTTTTTGGTCATTTTATGTCCAGTTTAAATGGAAAGTGGTATGTGTAATTAAGCACATACCAAAATCCTCCATACTAAATTATTGCCGTGTCCTCACGCAATGCTACAAGTGAGCACTTAGAAAACTAAGACCCTCAATCCCCCTCGACTAATAACCTCGAAAAGTAGCTAAGTGTTCGTCAAGGGGAAATAAAGAATCAATAATATGAAATGCCCTTTTTGACCATTTTTAAATATACACTTATTCCTACACATATTGTTTGTTATTTTTCTTTTTCTCATTTTATTTTGACTTTACTTTTAAGCAACTAACTAACATATTTGACTTTAGTTATTTTATAACTTTTAGGGATCATAGAACAAGACGCATTTCAATCCTAAAATGCCCCAAAAAGGATAAATTCATTGTTCCCGACTTTTCACTTATTCCAAACCAAGCTTAAAACGAAATCACCGTTAAATATAAGTTAAGATGCTAACACACTCAATTGCAACTTGTGACTTTTCACATCCGACTATTATTTAATATCATTATGTGAATATGCCATTTTCGAATTCACCATGGATCAACGTTCTGCAAAATTATCTATGCTTCAACTATCCACCCAGGCATAAAGAGTTTGAAGGCGAGATCATCCCATGTAAGCAAATTTCTTCTCGGCACAACCAACCTTGCGGCTAGTGACCCAGCTTTTGACACCCCGCAATACAATAACCACAGAGACTAGTAATCGACACCGACCTTCGTTCAAGACTCTTAGGTTCCCTTAATATACATAGCTTATTTAGAAAAACTTAAAATAAAATAGACTTAGTTCAAAAGCAAATTAAATTTAAGAAAAAGAGATTTTCCATATATTTATTAAATTCGGTTTTAAAGACTCTTAGGTTTCCCGTTTATACATAAAGTTACAACTTAAAATGTAATAGTCTTAGTTCAAAAGCATATTTAAATTTAAGAAAAAGAGATTTTCCCTATATTTATTAATTCATGCTTACTACACTTAATATAATTACACATCCATTAAACTAATGAAATCCTCGACCTTTTAGAAGGCTGCAACATCGGTTGTAAGCCGACAAGATGCAATAAACTTTTATCAGCCCATAGTTTATTATTATTATTACCTCATTTTTTTAACATATAATACCACGATATAGAGATAATTTTGTTTTTGAAAATTTAAGTATAAATTTAAACTAAAATTATTGATATCGACAATACTTCAAAAATTGTTGATTTAAGTTTAATTTTCAAAGAGAGCACGTATTATTAATCCGGTTAGAAGCTTATGGGAGAGAAAATCCACAAATTACACTTATGAGCTTTTAAGATTTCCAAATAATCCTTGTTTAGCATCCAACTCATACTTAACTCTATCATTTTTTGTTCTTCGCAAATTTCTGCGAATGCTTAGTCTAAAAGTTAAGGAACAAGCTAGAGCTCAACACGCTCGATCGAGTCAAAATTTATTCTTATTCTACCCAGCAAGAAAGTCAAAATTGTGACAAAACACTTATTTTATTTTTGAAAATTTTCAAATTTTCAAATTTTCAAATTTTTTGGTATTTTGGTGGTAAAAACAAGATTACTTAAAAATAATGACTGCAGGCACAATCAAATCGATAGAACCCACTATACTAGAACCTAACATTGTCCTCAATGTTTTAAGAAGGGTCTCTACGTAAATCATAAGCCGTTTATTAAGTATGCTCAAAGATAAACGTTAGTCGATAAGATTTGGATATTGGATTCCCAAAAAGAAGCTGAGGATTTGAAGCTCTAGTGAACGAAGGACAAAAACCGCAACCACGAGAGACTTCAAAATCCGGGTAATCCTAGACATACCACACAAAACACGAAACACGGAAAATGGAAGAGGCGAGCCTCTCACAACAAAAAACACTTATTCATTACTACTATATAATTATATTAGGATAAGCATGGGTTGCCACCCATGAAGTGCTTGTTTAAAGTCACTTAGCTTGACCCGATCCCCCCATACTTGAGCTAGTCAAGGGGGATAGAAATGGAGACACAGAACATCCAAAACACGAATGTCCTCTCCATAAGAGCAAGGAAAAACCTCCATTAGGCTTTCAAAAATTTTAATGACTTTGAAAGCTTTAGGGCCCCGATGAGATAATTTTAGGAGAAGTGAAGTATGAACTCCTTTAGAAGTGAGAATCCCGGGGTTAAAAACTTTTTCCTCTTTTTTGGATGAAAACGAGAGTAGAGTTTCGAACCCGGGAACTTCTTTGTGGAAAGGAAGTTCATAAAGAGGAGAATTAAAATCCTCAAGAATTAAAGAAGCATTAGTGGTCTTCTTTACATTCTTTGCACAGTTGGTGACTCGAATAGTGACTTTAAAAAGGTTCTCATGAATGAGTATACCCGGATTAAATACTTTGTCCTCGTTATCGGTTAAAGTCAAAGTGTCAACCTCAGAAAAATCCTCATAGAAAACCGAGTCACACTTGGGGGAAGGAAGGAAATCACTTGATCTAGGGGGATCAAGTTCATCAATCAAGAGTTTAGACTCTTTGATTTTATCTTGATTGGAGTTAAATGGATCATCATAAACATCATCATTATCCGACTCAAGTTCAACAAGATTATCATCGACATCATCATATAATGGTGGAGATGAATAATCAAGAGTATGTTCATCGGTGAACATCTCGGGAATGGTATCAACAAGATCGTTATTAGGGTCTGCAAGATTACCCTCATCAATCGAATCCTCTAAAATAGAATCCATTTCCTTGGTAGGATCATCGTTAAGCAAATATTCTATTTCTTTAAGATCAGATTTGATATCAAAAGGAAGATCATCATTGTAAGTTCCAATTGAATGGATCTTGTTATCTTGGATAGATCTAAAACAACTAGATTAAAAACCTTGTGGTGTATATATAAAGATTATGCAGAATTAATCTTTATATACTCAGAAGAAACAATCAAACAGTGAACACAGAACTTTCACTATATTGAACAAATCATAAAACAACTATATGTTTTGCCTAACAGCTAATCGTGTTCTTCTTCTATTCTCTGAATATTAATCTATGAATCTCTATCTAACTATGCCGTAAGGGTTCCTTTTATACACCAAGGAAAAACCCTAATAGGCTTACAAAACGCGTTTAAAGATAATGTATATCTTTTCCTATAATATCTCATGCATATCTCTTAAACAGTACTAACTATTTTATACTAACGGTACTAACTATATACTGACAGTACTAACATTGTAATAACAGTACTAACTATAACTAGCAGTATTAACTATTACAACTAGCAGTATTAAGTCCTTCAGCAGCATTATCTTGTAGAAGCTCTTTAATTCCCAACAATCCTCCCCTAAACTTATGATTTACCTTCAAATCTTAAGTTTCTTGAATTAAAGCTCTTTGATTTTGAAAGGATTCTTTCAAACACTTTAGCTTCCTTTCCTATTAGCTTTCAAA
>BQNB010179308.1:681-12786 GCA_026074375.1 Tanacetum coccineum | reverse complement strand
GGTATTACCCAATTACCCATGAAATTAGGTGTTTTACCCACAGATTTTGTTTGTGGGTATTCGCCTGAATTCTTGTAGTAATTAAGTCTTCAGCAGTATTAAGTTTCTCTTGCAGTACAAACTAACACTAGCAGTACTAATATTGTACTAGCAGTACTAACTCAGTTAATACTGTTAGTTATAATAAGAGCAGTATTAACCTCTTAAACTAGAAGTACTAACTTGTGAAGATTTATTCCCAACAACTTAGGAAAGCTATTGGGTGAGTAAGGTGAGCTAGGATAGTAGCTATGAAAGGTGGGGAGTGTTAGAGGGGTGCGGCATAACAAGGGTGACAAGGCAAAACTTGGTAGCCAAGGTGGTGATAGAGGTGCTTGGGAGGCTGCCTAGTGACATGGTGGTGAGGTCATGGTGGTGCTTAGATGTTAGCTTAGTTAAAAATGGGTTAAAATGAATAAAAAGGGGCGTCGGGTTTGATTTTTAGGTTCGGGTTAGGCTTTTGAATTTTGAACGTGGATTAGGGTTAGGATTAGTGTTAAAATATGTTAAATTTTATGCATAAGAAGCTTATACCTTATGCTTAAAGATGTGGTACGAAATTCTTAGAAAAATGAAGGGAAAATGGCTTAGTTTGAATTCGTGCTTAATAAACTTGTACATTATGCTTTAATGAGTTGTACCATGGTTTTGGAGGGAAATTATATTTCAAATGTTGTGTATTGTATGCTTGTACACATGCCTTGAATATTTGTACATTCATTTTATATGTATACATTACATATAATTAGGATTTTGATATAAACGTTAACGTTTAATGCTTGTTTTGAAATAACATTTTGAAAAGTACGTTAAATGGATAACGTATATGGTAATAATGATATTAGAACATTGACTTGACATATTAGGATGTTTACATGATATAAACATAGATATAGTTGGCATTAGTAGAGGTTGCGTGAGCTCGTTTACTTTAGTTATGTAAACTTGGTTATATAATAGAATAAAGCGAAAATTTCCCTTATAAAATGTTGTAATAATATATTAATAAGATGATAATAAAGTGCACCTAAATTTAATAGATGGTGATAATTTTAACATTTGATGAAGAGATTACGGATGTTAAAGTCCTCCCCTTCCTTAAAAAAATACTTTACTCGAGATTAAGTTGGATAACAGGAGTGGGTGTTTTAGAATACTCTAGGATATTAACATCGGATTTCATCTTCACATACCCATGTAAGAATTATGACCCTCTTTAGGTTCCATCTTAATCTACTATTGGGGATGTGACTTTGTCTTAGTTGCTTGATTTCTCGATCCATGATTTCTATAGGTTCTTCCACAAAGTTGAGCTTATCATCAAGTTGAAGTTCTTTCATTAGAATGGAAAGGGATTCGTTAGATAGGCATTTCTTTAGATTAGAAATGTGGAAAGTATTGTGGACATTACTGAGCTCTTCAAGAAGATCTAGTTTGTATGCCACTGGGCTAATTTGTTCAAGGATTTTGAATGGTCCAATGTACCAAGGGTTAAGTTTTCCTCACTTTCCAAAATGAATGACACCTTTTCGAGGTGATACTTTCAACATAACACGATCTCCAACTTGAAATTCTAAAGGCTTCCGTCTTATATTGGCATAACTTCTCTGCCGGTCTCTTGCAGCTTGCAAGCGTTGTCGAATTTGTACTATCTTCTTGGTGGTTTCATGAATTATTTCTGGTCTTGTAAGTTGAACATCTCCAACTTCGGCCTAGCAAATAGGCGATCTGCACTTTCGACCATAAAGTGCCTCAAATGGTGCTGCCTTAATACTAGCAAGGTAACTGTTATTGTAAAAAAATTCTACCAATGGTAAGTGTTTCTCCCATCCTTTTCCAAAATCTATAACATAGGCTCGAAACATATCTTCGAGTGTTTGGATGGTTCTTTCACTTTTTCCATCGGTTTCAGGATGATATATCGTACTCATGTCTAATTGAGTACCCAAAGCTCTTTGTAATGATTGCCAGAATCTAGATGTGAAATGACTGTCTTGATCCGAGATGATAGATATTGACACTCCATGTCGGGAGACTATTTCTTTGATGTACAACCTTGTAAGGGTTTCCATACTATCTGTCTCTCGGATAGGGATGAAATGTGCGGATTTGGTAAGGCGATCGACAATGACCTATATTGTGTCATGTCCGTTTGATGTTCTGGGCAATTTCGTAATGAAGTCCATCGTTATTCTCTCCCACTTCCATATAGGAATCTCTGGTTGTACCAATAAGTCGGATGGCTTCTGACATTCAGCTTTAACTCTAGAACATGTCAAACACTTGCCGACATATTCAGCTATGATTGCCTTCATGTTAGGCCACCAATAGAGTTTCTTTAGATCCTGATACATCTTGTCAGAACCTGGGTGAATGGAATACTTTGATTTATGAGATTCGTGCATGATTAAGTCCCTCAAATTACCAAAGAGTGGTAACCAACTTCGATTCTTGATACAATGAGTTCCATCAGGACGTATTTCAAATGATTTGTCCATTCCTCGTAGGTTTTCGGCTTTAATATTTTCTTCTTTGAGTTCTTCATTTTAGGCTTGGAGGATTTATGACGGTAATTTTGGATGAATGGTCATGACTAATGACCTAACTCGGAGTGGTTTGATTCGTTCCTTTCGGCTTAAGGCATCTACTACAACATTTTCCTTTCCAGGATGATAACGAATGTCACAATCGTAATCTATAAGCAATTCTAACCAACGGCGTTGTCTCATATTTAACTCTTTATGCTCAAGGATATGCTCAAGCATAATTCTAACCAACGACGTTGTCTCATGGTCAACTCTTTCTGATCAAGGATGTGTGAAAAGACTTTTATGATCCCAAGTGAAACAGTAACATGTTTTTGGTGCCATAACAATTGTGTCTCTATGATTTTTATTGTGATAGAGCGATCAGACTGACTGCATCTAATTCGAGATCATGTAGTGGTTATAGTTTTCTTCATTAGGCTTAAGTTGTCGGGATGCATATGCAATAACTTTTCTCTTTGCTATTAAACACCGCTCATGGTCGAGATCCTTGATGGGATGCTTTCAAGTAAACAACAATCCAAAATAATCGTTTCCATTCTGGTAATACTATGATTGAAGCATGGACAAAAGGCTTTCTGTTTTAGTAATATGGAAAAGCCTGTACTACTCTCGTGATTTTTCGACCCCCCAGATATACCCTTTCTTTATTTTTTTGGGTTAATTTAGTCATAAGACTTTCAATCTTCGTAAAAACCTTCGATGAATATCCGGTTATGGTATGTAGCTGGCATGTCCTAAGATTTTGAAGATTTTTGTATGGTGTAGTAAGGAGATGCCCAATTCTTAACTTGATTCTTTCAATCTTGGCGGGAGGTCAAAACGATGAAGGTCCTTAGACGCTATCAATTAAAATAGTGTTAAGTAAATTGCACGTATTTTGAAAATACTAAGTTAAATCGCAAAACACTTGGGAGAATCTTGGCATACAAAGTCTTCTTCTCTTTCTTATAGAGAGTAATGTTTATTAGGTATTTTTATCTCTTGATGATTTTGCCACAGTGTGCTCTTTTCTATTGTTTTTACGAGGAGTAGATGAAGAATATACTATCGAATGAAACAAATATCATTCAAATTTATCCATGTAGGTTTACACACAACTGCATTTGTAGCGAGATCATGGGACAATACAGCCATGTGCTGCGTTTTAGTTAAACCTAATGTCATCTACATGTCATGAAAATTCATATATGTTGCTGCATATCTTGGTTCTTGAAAGTTCAGTTCTTGGAATTTCTTTATTCTCTCGACTCTCATGATGTTGATAACTTGATCTCAAAGTTTTGTCAATCTTTCAGAGAGTAGACACTTGAACTTGATGTTGGCTCTATAATTATATGTCATCGTATCCTTGGGTAATGGCACGGTATCGATTCTTTTCGGTTATAGCTTTATTAACTCACCGGGGTAATCGAGTACACATTTCTAGAGATGTATAGATTCGTCTTTCCTTTTTAAATCTAAATTAAGGACAGGACTCCCCAAGGTGTAAGTACTCGGTCGAATAAAAACCTACGGTCTGCCAACTCTTTGATAGTTGCGTTTGATGGTTCCTTGCACATTTCTTAAGAGCTAATTATAAGGTGCTAGGGCTACAGGTTTTGTTCGCTCCTGGAATTAAATGGATTTTGAAAATTATACTTGGCGAACGGGAGGTAGGGCCATGTTAGATCTAGTTTATTCAACTCCCGGTAATCGATACACATTCTAAAAGATCCGTCTTTCTTTTTAACAAATAAGATAGGAGCTCCCCAAGGCAAAGTACTTGATTGGATAAAACCTTGGTCTGCCAATTCTTGTAGTTGGTTTGATAGTTCCTGCATTTTTGAAAGAGCTAATCTATAAGGTGCATGGGTCACTGGCGCCACTCCTGGAGTTAAGTCGATTTGGAATTCTACTTAACGAACCTGAGGAAGGCCAGGTAGATCTTCAGGAAAAACTTCTAGAAATTCTCTACCTACTGGTATGTCTTCCAGTCGTTTATCGTCTAACTTCTTCTCCATTACTCGGGCTATGAAAATTTGACATCCCCTGGATATATACCTTTCCGTTTTTATACAGGATATGAGATTTAGTTAGGTTTTACTTTGATCACCCCGGATGATCAAAGTTTTGTCGTTGATGGGGATGTGGACGACTTTCTCGTCACAGATAATTTTAGCATGATACTTGGATAACCAATCCATACCAATAACGACGTTGAAACTTCCGAGTTTAATTGGCATAAGATCAATTTCAATAGGTTGGTTTAACAAAGTCAGGGTGTATCCATGGATTACAGTGTTTGTGCTTACTAGATTTCCGTCAGCAATTTCGATATTATAAAAGGTATCTATTGTAATGATTGGGATATTTAGCATAGAGGCAAGAGATATGGATACAAAGCTTTTATCGAATCGAGAATCAAATAATACTATAGCTAGATGTTGGTTTGGAAGGAACATACTCGTGACTACGTTTGGGTCTTGGTGAGCATTCCTATCCCTTAGCATTTAAGCTCTCCCCTGGGCATTGTTGTTGGTGGTCTTTTGGCACTGATTTGCATAATGTCCTTTCTCTCCATAGGCATGACAAATTACCGATACTGGTTGCTAATTGCTTCCAGTGGCTGGTCCTTTGTTTCTGCAGTTCCTAGTCAGATGACCTACCTTGTTGCAAGTATTACACTTGACAGTGCAAGGTCCTGTGTAATGCAAGGTGCATTTCTTACACAGGGGACGGTTTCTAGTATACCTAATGTTCTTAGCTGGAGTGGCAGCAGAAGCTCTGACAGCCTCTTGCCTTTTGATCTGTTGTTGTTGGTGATCATTGTAACGATTGTTGGTGTTGATGTTACGGTAGTTGTTGTTGTTGAAAGTTCTTCTGTCGTTAAACTTTCGTTTCTGATCACTAGATACTTGCACTGGAGTGTGCTTTATTACCTGATCCATTAGCATCTGGGCTATGTTAATGGCTTCCTCCAGAGTTTGAGGTTTAGAGGCGGTAACATTCCCTTCAATACTTTGAGGCAATCCCTCGATGAAAACTTCCATCATTTTCTCAGAATCGGGCACCATAGTGGGACATAAGGTTGCCAATTCCTGGAATCTTCTCACATATGTTTTGAGATCATTTCCCTTTATAGTTAGATTGTAAAATTCGTCTTCCATCTTCTTGACCTCAGTTCGGGGATAGTACTTCTTTATTAAAAGCTTCTTGAATTCAACCCAGTTATCTTGTTAGATTCTTTTATCCCAATAGGTTTGGCAAAGGAATTCCACCAGGATAGAGCTTCTTCAGTTAAAGTACCAGTAGCAAACTTCACCTTGCAGTCTTCGGTACAGTTGCTATGAGAAAACACTAATTTAAATCGCTCAAACAAGCGGATAAGTCCAACAACTCCTTCTGAACCTTTGAAATTGAAAGGTTGGCAGCTCATGAACTCTTTGTAGCTACACTTTCTTGCTACAGGAACCTCTCTTAGTCCGATGATAGTATTGTCAGCATTTGCCATGTTAGCAGGTTGTGCTTCCAGAGCTGCAGCAACACTGTCAGCAACTAGTTTCCTGATGGCAACCTGAGTCTTAGCCGGTGCTTTAGATGTTGACGTCCTTTTGGGAGGCATTCTATCAACATAAGACAACACGTAATAAGAATGATATTACAAGTCTTAAAATGCTTAAAGTTCAAAAATAAACATTGTCATAATAGTGATATCATAGATACATATTTGATATGAATTCTAACAAACATCTAACTTATTAGTTTATTTTCTATGGGTCACGGTAAGATTCATAATGATGAAGACGGAGATGTAATATAGGACATAGAATGAGTATGAAGTATAACGGGATCGCCATTATATTATATCATGAACAACTTGCCTTTGTACTATACATAGTCAAAATTTGACAAGTGTTGTTATTTATACCACACATCCCATGGCTAGGTTCTAACAAAAACTACAACTAGGATCTAATCTATTAGTCTGATGGTCCTTCCTGGCTGTTCTTGTGTTCATAGATTGCATTCAGAAGACTTTCCTTATCTGCTTGGTGACGATCCTAGATATCTTCGATGATTTGTTCTAGATTAGCAATCCTGAAGCGAGCCAGAGAAATCTTATTGTATGATCACCCGACCATTTCCAAGACCTTCTATTTTGTCTTCTATGTGCTCAATACGATCAAGAGAGAGTTCATCTAGATGATTCAAAATTTCCTCAATTTGATCCTTTTGACGTTCTAGACTTGTCTTACGAGAGCTTTCTCCTAGAGGAGGATGATCGGTCACGACCTCGCTTTTTAAGTGGCAATAATTCCTTGGGAAGAAAGAATTCTTGAGGATTAAACATTGGAGATAGCATTGAAGATGGAGGCACAATAGTTGGCGGTGGAATAGGTGATTCTTTAGCATAATATGCATGCATGACCTTCATATAGGGGTCATCATGAAAAAGTGAAAGAGTTGGTGAAGCTATTGGAACTAAACCAAATGAGTTATTTGAAGAGCTAGAAGAAGTTTTTCCTGGTGAAGCTGGGAAATAGTCCGGGGAAGCCGGGATATAGTCAGGAAAGTTAGAGGAAAAAGCATCCTCAATATCGAAAGTAGGGTGGTTGGGAGAAGACATCACTTTGTTAACAACCCAGTGGTAAATAACATAAGTTATTTATATAATAGTATAATAGTTATGTATTTTATATACTATTCGGACATTAGTGGTACGGAGTGACTTTCTTGGAAGGAAAACGAAAAGAAGTTATAGTTAAGGTTTCAACCTTGTTCTCTATAACTGTGGCTCTTGATACCAATCTATAACACCCCCATTTTTACAAATTTAGCAGCGGAGGCTAATCTGGAGTATTACTTCATAGTACAACAGTGATAATCATGGAAAACGACTCGTAAAGAGACATTTTTGGAAAATTTAGTTATCATTCATTTATTCCATCAAATTTATACCAAAAGAGAGGTCCCAACATCTAGAAACATAAAGTTTGAATGATAACAGTTTAGCCATCTTCAAGTCTGTGCCACTCCGTGCCATGTGATGCTCAATTACCTGAGATAAACATTCTAAAAAGATCAACACAATAGTTGAGTGAAATTCATAGGTTTATGATAATTAGTTGAATAAAAGTCATCATAATCAGTGGGTTACGTTGTTATACACCCATAATAGTAATAATTGCATGCATCTACAATTATTATGGAAAATAGAATTACTGTCCTAAGCTCATGACACCGAGGCCTTTGAAAAATCAATAATCATAAGTAGTTATGCCCTAAAGAGAGTGCATTTGCCCAAACACCTGCATAGTGAGAACAAATGAATTTTTTGGTTACCAGAAAGTATAGGTACACCAACGGGGAGTTCAGTCCTAAATAGATCTATTCACAGCATTCGCGCTTACTCAACCCGGTTACTCCGAAAAGTAATTAACGGTTCATGATAGTGGGGTCTTAATGGCAAAAGTAGGGACTTAGGCAATAATGCATCAGGATAGCATACAGTTGGAAAAACACTTTTATTCATGGTTTATAGCATGTATCCCCCTTACGGGTTTATGAAATATTCAAAAGATTTAAAAGTGAGGCTATGAACTTACCTTAAGAGGGAAATCTGATTGATGGCAAAAGTATATCAAGTAAAAGTAACGGCCTCGTTACGCAACCTAGGGTAATATGTCAAGTCTTAGTTTGATTGTTTATGTTTCAAAAGATTACATAGTTTAACATACATATTTGATTTATTAATTTATGGAAATATTGTATCACTGTTCGGGCTATCATAATTCAGAGGTCATGTAGTAAACGTTTGAGGAGTTAGGACACTTTAAATAGTAAATCCAACAAACTTGTCAAAACGTATACTCGAATGAAACCCCTAACATGAAATTCCTTAGTAACGTAATACGATAAAATTTTACGTTTCTTCAAAAGCTAGTCGATGATAAATTACGTTAAATATATAACGTAATTATTTTATAATGCGTCGATTGTTGATTAATAACGATAAATGTGTCGGGTTTTAATAAAATCGAGTTTTATAATATTAATATATATATTGTTAATTTATATAAAAATATTATATTTTATATTTTTAAGTTTGTAAAAATGGCAATATATACCCTTGATTTATATATTTTTACAAATTTAGTCCTTTATATATATAAAGTCTATATATTAAACCTTTAACTTTAGAACTTAGCAAAACAAGTCCTTGTAATTTATGACTTTAAAATATTAAATTTTCAGCCCCTCTAGTTTTAATTTCCAAATATTTATAATATATACCCCTTGCATGGGATTTATTTGCAAAACAAGTCCAAAAACCATAATTTTGATATTTTAGAAATCCAAAAGAGTTTTGCAGCTTATGGATTATTAGAATAAGCTCAAATAAGTAGATTTTATGAGCTTATAGCTTATGGAAAGGGCTTAAATACAAAATGGGTGCATATCGTTTAGTAAAACCAAAAACACATAGGTTTGTGAATCAAAAGCTTAAACAAGAGTTTACACATGATCTTAAGAAGCTTATTGAAGTTTTAAAACAGAATACGAGCTTATTGAATAAGATATAAGCTTACTTGAGCTCAAAATGGGTCAAATGAGGGTTTTTGGGTTCGCACGCCTAGTAACGACTTCAAGGGCTTCTTTCTCTTGGTTCTTGGCTTCAATTATGATATTGGGGCTTCTCTTAATCCTCCTTGGTCTGATTTAGAACTCCATTTGTGTTTGTATTAAATTTTTGAGGTGTGATTTGAAATGGTGAAGGGTGAGTATATTTATAGGGTCAAACCCCTTGGTGGCCAAGTTTGTAACTTGGAGTAAGGACCAAGGTTGTTAGTTGATGACTTAGGAAAGCTATAGGGTGAGTAAGGTGAGCTAGGATAGTAGCTATGAAAGGTGGGGAGTGTTGGAGGGATGCGGCATAAAAAGGGTGACAAGGTAAAACTTAGTGGCTAAGGTGGTGATAGAGATGCTTGGTAGGCTGCTTAGTGACATGGTGGTGAGGTCATGGTGGTGCTTAGATGTTAGCTTAGTTAAAAATGGATTAAAATGAATAAAAAGGGGTGTCGGGTTTGATTTTTGGGTTTGAGTTAGGGTTTTGATATTTGAACGTGGATTAGGGTTAGGATTAGTGTTAAAATATGTTAAATGTTGTGCATAAGAATCTTGTACCTTGTGCTTAAAGATGTGGTATGAAATTCTTAGAAAAATGGAGGGAAAAATGGCTTAGTTTTAATTCGTGCTTAATGAACTTGTACATTGTGCTTTAATGAGTTGTACCATGGTTTTAGAGGAAAATTATATTTCAAATGTTGTGTATTGTATACTTGTATACATGCCTTGAATATTTATACATTCATTTTATATGTATACATTACATATAATTAGGATTTTGATATAAACGTTAACGTTTAATGCTTGTTTTGAAAAAACATTTTGAAAAGTACGTTAAATGGATAACGTATCTGGTAATAATGATATTACAACATTGACTTGACATATTAGGATGTTTACATGATATAAACATAGATATAGTTGGCATTGGTAGAGGTTGCGTGAGCTCGTTTACTTTAGTTATGTAAACTAGGTTACATAATGGAATAAAGCGAAAATTTCCCTGTAAAAAGGTGGTATATATATAATAGATGGATATTACAGTGCATCTAATTTAATAGATGGATGATTACATAGATGAAAATTATGGGTTGTTATAGTCTCCCTTCTTTAAAAAAAATCTCGTCCCGAGATTTAGTTGGATGCAGGAGTGGTGTTTGAGAATAGGTAGGGATACTTAACACGGATTTGATCTTCACGTTCCCATGTAAATTCTGGCCCTCTTTTAGAGTTCCATCTTACTCTAACTATAGGGATGCGACTTTGTGTTAGTTGCTTGATTTCTCGATCCATGATTTCTATAGGTTCTTCCACAAAGTTGAGCTTATCATCAAGTTGAAGTTTTTTCATTGGAATGGCAAGGGATTCGTTAGATAGGCATTTCTTTAGATTAGAAACATGGAAAGTACTATGGACATTACCGAGCTCTTCAGGAAGCTCTAGTTTGTATGCCACTGGGCCAATTTATTCAAGGATTTTGAATGGTCTAATGTACCAAGGGTTAAGTTTTCCTCGCTTTCCAAAATGAATGACACCTTTTCGAGGTGATACTTTCAACATAACACGATCTCCAACTTGAAATTCTAAAGGCTTCCATCTTATATTGACATAACTTCTCTGCCGGTCTCTTGTAGCATGCAAGCGTTGTCGAATTTGCACTATTTTCTCGGTGGTATCATGAATTATTTATGGTCCTGTAAGTTGAAAATCTCCAACTTCGGCCCAGCAAACAGGTGATCTGCACTTTCGACCATAAAGTGCCTCAAATGGTGTTGCCTTAAAACTGGCATGGTAACTGTTATTGTAAGAAAATTCTATCAATGGTAAGTGTTTCTCCCACCCTTTTCCAAAATCTATAACACAGGCTCAAAGCATATCTTCGAGTGTTTGGATGGTTCTTTCACTTTTTCCATCAGTTTCAGGATGATATGTCGTACTCATGTCTAATTGAGTACCTAAAGCACTTTGTAATGATTGCCAGAATCTAGATGTGAAATGACTGTCACGATCCGAGATGATAGATATTGGCACGCCATGCCGGGAGACTATTTCTTTGATTTACAACCTTGTAAGGGTTTTCATACTATCTGTCTCTCGGGTAGGGATGAAATGTGCAAATTTGGTAAGGCGATCGACAATGACCCATATTATGTCATGTCCATTTGAGGTTTTGGGTAGTTTTGTGACTAAATCCATCGTTATTCTCTCCCACTTCTACATAGTAATCGCTGGTTGTACTAGTAAGCCGGATGGCTTCTGACATTCAGCTTTAACTCTAGAACATGTTAAACACTTGCCGACATATTCAGCAATGATTGCCTTCATGTTAGGCCACCAATAGAGTTTCTTTAGATCCTAATACATCTTGTCAGAACCTGGGTGAATGGAATACTTTGATTTATGAGATTCATGCATGATCAAGTCTCTCAGATTACCAAAGAGTGATAACCAACTTTGATTCTTGATACATCGGGTTCCATCAGGACGTATTTCAAATGCTTTGTTCATTCCTTGTAAGTTCTCAGCTTTAAGGCTTTCTTCTTTGAGTGCTTCATTTTGGACTTGGAGGATTTGTGATGGAAATTTTAGGTGAAGGGTCATGATTAATGATCCAACTCAGAGTGGTTTGATTCGTTCCTTCTGGCTTAAGGCATCTGCTATGAAATTTGCCTTTCGAGGATGGTAGTGAATCTCACAATCGTAATCTACGAGCAATTCTAGCCAACGACGTTGTCGCATGTTCAACTCTTTCTGATGAAGAATATGTTGAAGGCTTTTGTGGTCAGTGAACACAGTACACCATGTGCCATACAGATAGTGTCTCTAGATTTTAAGAGCGAATACTACTGCTGCTATTCGAGATCATAAGTGGGATAGTATTCTTTATGAGGTTTGAGTTGTCGGGATGCGT
>BQNB010179306.1:0-10998 GCA_026074375.1 Tanacetum coccineum | reverse complement strand
TTGTTATAACTCTTTCTTTGATTTTTGAATAGTGGAAAAAGGGGATTTTTTTATAGATCTATGATGATTGTTTGAGTCTTGTTGTGATTGAGATGAGTTGAAGTTGATTGTAAGGAAGTGAAAGGATTGGATAGAATTTGAGTTTGTTGTGGTGATGTATTTGACTGATGTAGGGACTTGTTGTGGTGGTTTGTGGTATTTGTTTTGTATTATAAAGGATGAAATTTACTTTGATTGTAGAGAGGATTTGATGTTGTTGTTGTGTTTTGTTCATTTTATTTTCTCTTCATTTTCGATCTCATACTCGGTATGGTGTAGACTCGATAAATATCATTTGATTTGAGACATAGATTCGACTCGGTTGTAGAGATTCATACTCGATCTCGAATCTATTCACTGTTTTCATTTCAGTTTTGTCCATGATAAAAATAACTTTAGAACCCATTTTCGAAAACTAAATATGAAACTCGGAAGCAGATAAAATTCCGAGTTTGACCGTTGACCAAAAGTCAATGTCGAGTTTGACTTCCGAGAATGCTAAAAGTGATATTACTTCCAAAATTATAACCGAAAATGCTCAATAATCAGTAGCAGATATCAAAAAAGCATTTAACTAGTCGAAATTGGACAAATCTTACGATAAAACCGTAAGTAGCCGATCTCGGACTAGATAAACACATAAAAATATAAGGACTGCTGTAATAATGTGATATCACCAATAAGCTGTTATAAGCTGAATCTGCTAAAAAACCACGTCTGATTCTGGACTGTCATAAGCTCAATTAAGCTGCTGAATGAAATTGTATAGGCTGAAACATACCAAATCTGAACCGAATAAGCTGTAATAAGCTGAACTGGACCAAATAAGCTCAAATAAGCTGCAAAATAAAGCTGATCAGAATAAGCTAAACATTACGAATCGCTCCTGCAGCTCTGATACCACTTGAGAGAAATCTCGATTCACGGTCTCGGGAGGTCGGGGATGATGGAAATAATAGAAAGCCATTTTAGAGAGAGAAAACACTTTATTAATGAATGATTAGTGAAATTACACTTATAAAGTTCACCCTTCTAAGAAAGATTAGAGAGGGTATTTATAGCCTAAACACAAGCCATCTTTGGGCTAATTACATTTCTAGTCCTTGTGTTTAAGACTATATAGAAACTAATGTAATTTCCATATAGACACCATATTTTTAATCCTAACATGTGTAGTAGCTAGATCTTGGTGATCTTTGTAAGTATAGTTAGATCGTTGTGATCTTACCAAGTAGTGTGAGGTCGTTGTGATATAAGTAGTGTGGTGAAGTGAAGTTGTGAAGTTGTGAAGAAATCGTGAAGTTGTAAAGTCGTGAACAAGTCGTGAAGTTGTGTTATGATAAATTGGTTCTAGCTAAGATTAGAACTCAACATCTAACTTGGTGTCGGAAATTGATATAAGCAACGTTATGTACGGTTTTCTCCGCCATAAGGGAGTTTGTTGACATAGTGAAAAAAACTCTCGAGTTTGGTGCTCGGGGAGTGGAGTAGGGCGAAGAGGTGCTTCGTTACCGAACCACTATAAATCCTCGCGTTGTGGTTTGATTGTTCTTACTCTTATCTCTTGTCTTACTTTATCATTTCAAATATTTACATTGTTCATATTGTGCAAGCATTGAATTCACAAAAAGGTCGAATCTAAATTTTACAAACAAACATAAAACTTAAATTTAAAAAGCGGTAAACTATTCAACCCCCCTTCTAGTTTTCCACATTTGACTTTTTCACGCTCTTTCCATTCCGTGCTTGGTTTTGTCCATTTTGGCTTCGTTTTTGTCCTTTTTGTTGATATCTGTTACCTGCACAATATAAATGCAAAACACACAAATACAATGTATTTTTGGTATGTTTTTAGTCTTTTAAGTCCGTTTTTATAGGCAAAGGGTATGTGTAATTAAACATATACCAAACAGTTGAGTAGATTTCATCCCAAATTCCAGTAAATAGAAAATGAATTTCTTCTTTCTCTGATTGATAATGTTCTTTGTTTTTAGGAGACATATTTAAGATTGTCTCAACTGCTGTGTGTTCTAGAAATTCTAGAGAATCATCTATTACAGGTACAACTAGAATTATGACAGTAGAAGGTGTGTAAGGACCTTCAAGAATGCATTTCCTCAGGGCATCAGCATTCGATCTTGTATCAATGTATCTTAAGAAACGTGATTACCACTGTGCATATCTTCTTATTGCAAGCATTGGTGAATGATCCCTTGAACCAGCTGTCATGATGTTGTTTAGCATTTGACTATCAGTTGTGCAAGTTGTGATTGGTGTAGTCATGATGAATGATTTGTTTGTTATGAAGTGAAAATGATTTTGTAGGATCTTAAGTAGATGTGTTGTGATTGGATTGTAGTTTTGTTGTTCTTGAATTGAATATTGTGGTTTTGGGTCGAAATTAAGTTGTTTTGGAATCACACAGACGGAGTTTCGTTTCTAAATTGAAATAAAAAGCATAAATCTTCTTAAATCTGTTCACCAAACCGCTATCAAGTAACAAACCGCTAGCAAAGTGGTAAACCTCTGTCAAAATGATAAACCGCTGGCAAAATGGTAAACCTTTATCAAAATGATAAACCTCTGGCAAAATGGTAAACCTCTATCAAAATGATAAACCGCTGGCAAAATGGTAAACGTCTGTCAAAATGATAAACCTCTGGCAAAATGGTAAACCTCTGTCAAATTGATACATCGCTGTCAAAAAATTAAGCAAACCCCTGACTAAGAAAGTACCAAACCGCTGGCTAAGAAAATACCAAACCGCTGACTAAGAAAGTACCAAACCGCTAACTTAAAAATAACCAAACCGCTGTCTAAGAAAATACCAAACCGCTGCCAAGAAAATAAACCGCCAGAGTTTCATTTTATTAAACCGCTGTCATGTATAAACCGCTACAAACCTGTATGACAAACCTCTACGACACAAACCGCTGTGGCTATAAACCGCTATAGAGGTAAATAGTAAACCGCTGTCTGAACTTGGGACCACTGACAAATCGCTGGCAGTACTATTTTTTTGTTCTTTTGCTAAAATTCGACTAACAAACAAAAATAATGTACTTTTAACACGAAACCACTATTAAGAACACCTTGGCTTGAAAAATAAGCCACTAAAATTTCAAATAATCTTAATAGGAATCCACATAAGCTATGAATAAGCTACAAAACTCAAATCAAATAATCTACAAACTATGATGTCAAGGAAAGTACAACCTTTGACTAGTTTAAAGCCAAAAACAAACCAAACCGTAAGTTTGAGCTTAAACAAAAATGAACCAAATAAGCTAAAAGTCTAACTATAAGCTTATTTAAACAACGAATTCATTCACCAAATTAGCCATAAGTGTTACGAAATCAAGAAAGTTAGAAGCTAAATAAGCAAGACCAAATAAGCCATGAGCTAATAAGCACAAACTAAGCTTCGAACTAAGGTAGAAAACCACAAGCAAATCACCTATCTACCCGAGGTAATTGATACCACATGTAGGAACCTGATATCACTTACACTTCATGTTAAACACAAATTACTTGGAAGTATTCTCGAGAGAATTTAGAGAGAGAAAGTAGAGAGAAAATGAAAGGATGGTGGATTGTAATGTGTAACAACAAAGTAACAAATAAAAAACCAACACCCTCTCCACACTTAGAGAGGGGTATTTATACTAATACCTAAGCCGGCCTTATGAGGCTTTGTTAGGCCGTAGGTTTTGACTTAGGTTGGGCTTGGGTTACTTTGGGCTTTAGCTCGATACATGTGCAATATTAGATTACATAGAACGAGCCCGATACCCGTTTCTAGCCTATTACAACAATTACTTATTAAAGACTGCGATTCCTTGTTCGACTAGATATTTTGAGGCTAACACATTTATTTCAGGGGTAAGTATGGCGTATTTGTGGAAAGGTACGGCGTACTTGGCTTGATTCTTGGACTTTATTCTTTATTATCTTCTAGCTTGATTTACAAAAGATATAAACACTTGTATTTTGAACACTTTTGAGCTTAGACTATCTTCAAGTGAACCTGCACATATTTCATGCTATTAAGTATCCAAAGTTCACAAGAAATAATAATAATATATACAATACCGCCACCTAAAATATGTATAATTAAGGCGTTATCAAATCCCTCCACACTTAGCTATTGCTTGCCCTCAAGCAATCAAAGCGAGAAAACAAGATCATTTATCGTGATGTAGAGAAAAGTCATTTTTTATTTTTAACAAGTGTTTAACTGGTTAATAAACTTTTCAGGCATAGACATATAACATAAGCATCTAATAAAAGGGATATATATTTTACTCACACAAGTCACTCATATAGGGCTTTTATTCGTGAGATCACTCAATTTTGCACAGACATAAATTAGATAGCTACCATATACTTGTACAAGACACATCAACATGACTGTTGTGGCATGAGCACCTAGACAAAATCTCAAAGAGGCAAAACATGAAATATGATGTGGGTGAACATGGGAAACATAATAATATCATGTGCAAACTAAAGCCTTACAATAACTTTATATATAACTTTTTTTACCAAACGTTAACAATACGATAACTAAGGCTGGCACAAAACTTAGACATTGAGCACATTTTCATACTTTGGGAGTTGTTAGCACTAAAAGCGAGTGTTGTGGAATAGCAGGATTACATGGGGATTATTTTACCTCTTATCATGCGAGATTGTCTATAAATTAACCTTATTGGGGTCTAGTAAATGATAATCAAGCATAAGTCCTAGAGCTACTAAATTATCGGCACTCTCATAAAATATGCAAAAGATATGCATCAAAGGCTAGAATATACCTCAAAATTTAATGGAGTACTTTGTGCTAGTTATAATGTTAATCCGAGTAGATTTGCCTTACTAAGCGCTATACATTTTTATATTTCTGGAAAAAAAACTATATATTATTTTTTATAAAGTATCAGTTAAAATGTAGCCAGATTACATGGCAAACATGGAGGGAATTGATATATTTAATTTTTCCTATTTGGCTCTCCCTCCATACTTAAGTTGAACATTGCCGTAAATGTGAGAACTGATAAATATAGAAAATAAGGGAAATTAAGGGAAAACGAGAAATTCCCAGGGCGTAAGTGAATTTAGCTGTGAGAGAATTGTTCATTAGAGAGCATCTTTGTATTTCTTCCCTTGTTGTTCTTTTTTTGGACTTGGATACCTGAAAATTATAAACAAACAAAACACAAAAAAAGAAAATATTTTTGGGTTTTTTAGGTGTCTCCTCCATACTTGAGTAGAAATGAGATAAAGCACGGGTTGCCTTCCGAGAAGCGCTTAATTTTTTAGAGTCATTAGCTAGACTCATGCTTCGATGGTTCATTCTTTTGGATAAAAGGGTATGAGTTCTTCTTTTCGGTCATTATAATCGTCTTCTTCATGATATAACTTAAGTCTATGGCCATTAACAATAAATGTATTACCATCTTTTCCATAGAGTTTAACATATCTTGATGGATATTGATGTTTCATAATGTATGGTCCAAGACAACGAGATCTTAGTTTAGGCTGTTTGAGTTTATATTTCGAGTGGAATAACCGCACTTTGTTTCCTTTTTTGAATTCTTTTCTCATTTTTAATTTTTTATCGTGCCAGACTTTGGTTCTTGCTTTGTATAGATGAGAGTTTTCATACTCTTGATGGCAGAGTTCGTCTAATTCATGTAATTAAAACATTCTTTTCTCACCAGACGTGATGAGGTCAAGATTACAGTTTCTATGTGCCTAGTATGCACGATGTTCAATTTTAAATGGCAAGTGGCAGTTTTTACCGTATAGAAGTTTATATGGTGTTGTTTCGGTTGGTGTTTGGTAAGCGGTTCTAAAGGCCCACAGAGAATCATTAAGTTTTCTTGACCAAACAGTGGGATTGTCTTTCTTTGTTTTTTCAAGGATTCTTTTTAGGGCTCTGTTTATATTTTCAACTTGTCCGCTCGTTTGAGGATGATAGGATGTCAAGAAACGATGAGTAACTTCATATCTTTTCATAGTTTTTTCCATTATTTTAGTATAGAAGTGAGTTCCTCTGTCGCATAAGGGCTTTGGGCATTCTGAAATAACAGAATAGTTTTTTAAGAAAGGTGATAACAACTCGGGCATCGTTAGTCAGAAGAGCTTGAGCTTCTGCATATTTAGATATATAATCGACAGCAACTAAGATGTACTCGAATTTGTATGATTTCGGGAATGGTCCCATAAAGTCTATACCCCAGATGTCAAATACTTCGCATACTTGGATGCTATTTAAGGGCATTTCATCTCTTTTGGATATATTTCTAGTTTTTTGACATGCTTTGCATAGGCGAACTAGAGTATGAGCTTCTTTAATAATTGCCGGCTAGTAAAAACCGGAGCCTAAGACTTTTTTTTTGTTGTTGTTGTTGGTCCATAATGTCCGCTGGTAGGTCTGTGGTGACATTGATCTAAGATAGTACGAGTTTTTGGTCCTGAGACACAGCGACGAATCATACCATCTAAACATACTTTGATAAGATATGGGTCTTCCCAAAAGTAGTATTTAAGGTCAGAGAAGAATTTGTTTTTCTATTGGTACGTCATTCCTTTAGGAATTATGTCTACTGTCAAATAGTTTGCAAAATCTGCGAACCATGGTATTTCTTTGGCACTAATTTCCATAAGGGTTCCACCAGGAAAGTTATCGTCGATTTCATCGTCATCACTTGTCTCATCTTTTTCAATCTGAGATAAGTGGTCGGCGGCAACATTTTCGGTAACTTTTTTGTCATTTATTTCTATATCAAATTCTTGCAATAGCAATATCCAACGTATGAGACGTGGTTTAGCATCTTGCTTTTTAAAGAGGTGTCTTAAAGTTGAGTGATCAGTGTAAACAACAGTTTTGGATAACACCAGATAGGGTTGGAATTTATCAAATGCAAAGACTACAGCTATAAGTTCTTTTTCTGTAATAGTATAATTTTGCTGAGCTGCATTGAGAGTTTTGCTTGCAAAATAGAGGGTGGGAGAATTTTCCATCTTTTTGTCCTAAGACTGCTCCAACTGTGAATTTGCTTGCTTCACACATTAGTTCGAATGGAAGATTCCAATTCGGGCTCATGATTACAGGCGTGCATGTGATTTTTTATTTTAATGAAGTAAATGCGTTGTGACATTCATCATTGAACTCAAATGGAGTATCTTTTTCAAGTAATTTGGTTAAAGGATGGGCTATCTTTAAAAAGTTTTTTATGAAACGTCAGTTGAAACCGGCATGTCCCAAAAAACTTATAATGCCTTTAACATTAGTGGGGTGGAAGTTTTAAGATTACGTTGATTTTGGCTTTGTCAACTTCAAGGCCTGCTCCACATACTTTGTGTCCAAGAATGATTCCTTCTTTAACCATGAAGTGACATTTTTCTTAATTAAGGACAACATTTGCATCTTTACAACGTTAAAGCATTTTATCGAGATTGTTTAGACAATTATCGAAAGAGTTTTCAAAGACGAAGAAGTCGTCCATAAATACTTCTACATATTCTTCGATCATGTCATGAAAAATAGCTAACATGCACCTTTGGAAAGTAGCGGGTGCATTGCACAAACTAAAAGGCATTCGCCTATAAGCGTATGTTCCGAAAGGGCCTGTGAAAGTAGTTTTTTCTTATCCATAGGAGCGATCGGTATTTGGAAATATCCAGAAAAACCATCGAGGAAATAGAAGTATTTATTTCCTACGAGTCTTTCTATCATTTGATCCATGGATGGCAACGAAAAGTGATCTTTCGTTGTTGCTTCATTGAGTTTATGATAGTCGATACAAACTCGCCAACCCGTAACGGTTCTTGTTGGGACAAGTTTATTGTTTTCGTTTATGACTACTGTGATACCACCTTTCTTTGGTACACAGTGGATGGGACTAACCCAAGGGCTATCGGCGATTGTATATATAATACCAGTATCGAGGAGTTTAACTATTTCTTTTTTAACAACTTCTTGCATGTTTGGATTTAATCTTCTTTGTTTTTGAACAACTGGTTTTTGTCATCTATAAGTTAAATTTTATGTTTACAGAATGACGGACAGATACCAGGAATGTCTATTGTTTTCCAAGCAAAATCTTGCTTGTGTCTTTTAAGAACAGAGATAAGCTTATTTTTAGTTTGTTTAGAAAGCTAGGATGAAATGATCACAGGAAGAAAAGAAGGTTCTTCCAAGAATGCGTATTCTAGGTGATCAGAAAGAGGTTTGAGTTCGAGATCCGTAGGAGGTTCATCAAGAGATTTCTTTATTTTATAATCGGTATCGAATGTGATTTTTTTAAAGGTTAGTTCTTCTTCATCGAATTTAGATTCAGTATTTTCTTTCATATTCATGGATATGAATTCATCGAATTCAACAAAGATTTTATGTTCGAGAAGAGTTCCGTCAATCGAATTAAGGATTTTGCTTTCGTCATCAAGAAGAGCATCAAAATCTTCTTATAATATCTCATCAATGATGTCAATGCTGAAACATGTATCATCATTAGAATAGGATTGTTTAACACAAATTACTGCGTTTGCGGTGTGTAGGAAAGGTCTTTCTAAAATAAGAGGAACTTTACTATCTTCTTCCATTTCGAGAATAACAAAATCTACGGGAAAAGTGAATTTACCAACTTCAACGAGCATATTTTCAGCAATTCCAATAGGGTATTAAAATGATCGGTCCGCTAATCTTACGCACATTTTAGTTGGTTTTAAAGTTTCGAGAGATAGCTTTGCGTATAAAGAATATGGCACATGATTAATGCTAGCGCCAAGATCGACCAAGGCATTGCAAGAGAAGGTTTTGCTAAAAGTACAAGAGATAAGGAAAGTTCCGGTGTCTCTGAGTTTTGTGGAACTTTGTTTTAGATTATAGCTAAACTTTCATTGCTCGGGAAAGTAGAAGAAATTTGTTCAAGCTTATGCTTGTTACTAACGAGTTCTTTGAGAAATTTGCCATAGTTTGGCATTCCTACTAAAACATTGACAAGAGGTACATTGATTCGAACAGCTCGAATCATGTCGAGCAATTTTTCGTATTGTTCTTCCATTTTCTCTTTTCGAAGGCGTTGAGGATATGGAATTCTTGGTTTATATGGTTTCGAAGTAGGTGTTTCCTTGATTGGTTTTGGTGCTTAAGGTTTAGGTTGAGGTGCTGATTCTTCATTTTCATCATCACTATCAAAATTAATAGGATTTTGTGAATCATTTTGAAGATTATTTGGGTTGGTAGGTGGGTCATAGAATTTACCCCTTCGTGTAAATATGGAATTTACATGCTCATTTTGAGCTTGCGGTGGTTAGTATGGTTTAGGTGGGTTACCTTAAGGGTTTGGTTGAGTGTTACTTGGAAGAGATCCAAAAGGTTGAGCAGATTGCTTGTCAACAAGTTTGTCGAATTTTGCTTCTAATTTTTGGATCGAGGCTTGATGATTTTTGGTGGTATTTTCAATTTTGTTTTTAAGGTCCATAAAAGTTTATTTAACAAAAGAGTTTGTGGAATGTTGAGCTTTTATGAAATCGCTTAACTGTTTTTGAATATCGGGTTTATCATCGAAGTTGGTTTGGTAATAGTCTCGATTGTAATCATTTCTTTCGCTAGAATGCCAATTATCACGATTTAAGTTAAAGTCGCGATAATCATTATAAAAATGTGTACGTCGGAAGGTTTGCATGAATTTTGCTTCTTCGTTACGAGACATAGGTGTGTCATCATCGTTACAATCCGCGGTTGAGTAATTACCTCCGCACTGATTTCATTTGGCATGAGATTGGATTTCTTTGTACTGAGCATCCATTTTCATGGTCATGGCGTCCATTCTTGCCATAATTTTTTCAGTATCAGAATTACTACTGCCTTCAAGAAGTTAAAAGGCTTGATTTGGAGTTTTGTAAAGGAAAATGCCACCAGCTGCGGCGTTTAGAGCTTCTTGGGTTGTTTCTTTAAGGCTGTGATAAAAGATTTTAATGATATTTCCTTTGGTCAAATTATGTCCGTGGCAATTTCTGAGCATTTCTTTCATACAAAGCCAAGCATCGGTTAGAGTTTCATGTTCATGTTGGGAAAATGCTCGGATTTCTCCGAGAAGTTAATCGAATAGACCTGGGGGAAAGAATCAGCTTATAAAGGCGGCTCAAAGTTCGTTCGAGGATTCAATGGTTCATTCGTTTAGTTCATCCAACCAAGTTTTTGCTTCACCCATAAGTGATAGGGGAAACATCATTAGTCGGACGGCTTCATTTTTGGTTTCTCCGTATTTGAGCATATCACATACACCAAGATATTTGTGAATGTGTTTGTGTGGATCGGTTTTAATTCTACCATCGAATTGGTTTCCCTTGACGAGAGTAAAGTGGTTTCCTTTAATGGCGAATTCATTGCGGTTTCAGGTATTGTGATTGCTAGACCGGGAGTCGGAGCGACAACACGGTCGGCTGCCCATATGGATTCATCATCCATAGGATTTTTATTTTCAAGAAGTTTTAGAAAGTGACAGAAATAGTTGATATCAAGGACAGGTGGATAGATTACTCTTGGGTGTTCTGGTCGTTCGTTCCTTCATTCGAATGGGACTCTCATGTTTCGTCGACGAAGTCTACGATTCAAGGTTCTTTCAGGTTCAACTAGTGGTTCAACAAGTTCAGAATTAAAAGCATGTGTATGCATCCAAAGTGAATTGGTATATATAGATTTTATAGAATGTTTTTAGGAAAAAATGCTTGACTACAGAAAGTGCAATGCACTTTCTGCAACAAAAGTAGCAGAAAGTGAGCATAATTTTTGGAGGAAAAAGCGATTAATATTTGTTTTAATTACCAAGGAATGATTATAGAATAGTTTTAAAATCCTCAGCAATGGTGCCAAAAACTTTGATGTGTTGTGAAAGCTTTAAATTTATAATACTAGTTTTACTGATTTTAGACCAACACACGGGTAAAGTA
>BQNB010179305.1:0-12787 GCA_026074375.1 Tanacetum coccineum | reverse complement strand
GTTGTTTGTCAGGATTGATCAAGCTTTCATATAGTCTTTAGTTAATAGTTTAATTATGTTAGTATAAGCTTAGTTGGACTAGTATAAGGATTGATCAAGCTTTCATATAGTCTTTGCTTTAATCATCTTAGTTTTGGTGTTTTAATGATGTTCAAATCAAGTATCTTAGGCCTGCACTTTTTGTTTTGAGATTTAGCCATAATCATGTCAAATACATCAGCATAGGATATAGCAAGTAGGACTTTTTAATCTTAATTATCCGAAGTTTAATTTAGTTTTTAGGATTTAATTTTAAGTTTACAAGTAGTTTATAGGTTGGTTTCAATCTGTTTCAGCTTATTTTGTCTTAAAAATATAATTTTAGGATCTGTTTTTAGCCTTAAAATTTAGCATTTTCCATTTTCAACACTAAAAATAAAATTTAGCTCTTGTTGAGTGTTTAAGCCTTTTTCAGCTAGTTTTTTTCTTTAAGCAATTGGTTTTCAAAATACATTTTGTTTGTAGTTTTTAGTAGCTTTTTGGCCAGTCTTTAAGCTGGTATAAGCTAGAAAGCCATAAGGTTCCTTTAGCGTATAAAAAATTGAGCTCAAAGATGCCCTTTGAGGTTGTTTAGTTTTCAGTTTTATCAAAATTGCTTATTAGTGATTTATAGCTTATTGCCTGAAGTTTTTGCTTAATTTTTGTTCTAATAGATTATTAGGTTAATTCCTAGTTGCTCTTAGCTTATTAAAGTCAAGTTTAGCTTATTTTATCTTTTAAATGAAAATCTAAAAACATAAAAAACAGTAGCAAGTAGTCTTTTCATTGTGCCTTTTCAGTTCTTATTTGAATTTCAAAATAGTTTTAGATTATTATTATAAGTAGTGTTTTAGTCAAGCTTTAAGTAGATATAAAGCTTATTGCCATAAGGATCTGTTTGTGTATTTAAAATTAAGCTCAAAAGTTATATATATCTGTCTGTTTGGTTCCAGTTTTAGAGTAAGAGCTTATTTGAATGTTCTAGCTTATGGCTTGCTTTTTTCTGCTTAATTCTTGCTCATATTAGCTTATTAGGTTAGAAATAAGTAGTGTATAGCCAATTTAGTCTAGTGTCAAGCTTAATCAAGTTTACTAGCTTATTTAGTTTGTCAAAAAAAAGCCAAAAACATGCTAAGTTTGTTTTGTCTGTTTATATAAGCTCTTTTTAGCTAATTTAGTGATTTTCAAAAATAGTTTCTTTTATAAAAGTAGCTTATTTCTAGCTTTTCTACAACTTAGTTTTTTTGAAGTTTTCAAAATAAAAAGTTTTGCAAAAAGCTAAGTCATGAATTTTCGAACTGCCATGACCTAGCCTTCACACACATAAACGTCTCAACACACCACACACAAACCAGCTCTGCCCTTGGGTCTTTCTGTTTACCTCTTCTTCTTTTATCTTTTAAACCGAATCCTTGAGCTCATAATAATAATAAGCCACTTCGCGTGCTTAAATGTTTTTTTACAGCTTATTGAATTAAGATTTTAGGTTTTTATATTTTTCCCTGCATTCTTTAGCACGTAAGCAATTTTATTTAGGATTTTTAGCTTAAAGTTTTATATTTTTCGTGAATTAATTTAGTTAAAAACTTTAAAAAATCATAAAAAATAGAAAAATAATCAAAAAAATAATTTTCTTTTTTATAAAATTTTCTTTTATCATATTCTAGGCTTAGGTTGAAATTTACTCCCGTAGGGTTATTATTTTGAAAGTTCACTTTTTAAAGAACGGGATTAGATCCCCGCTCTTGTTTTCTTCATTTTTAAGCCTTAACCATTCTCGTTTTAGAATTTCTTTAGCATTTTCTTTTTAAATAGTCATTTAGGAGTAGAAAAAGTTTAGAAAAGTATTTAGGGTTTAATTTAGTTAAATTGCTTATTTGTCACGTTTTCTTATTCCCGTTAACGTTTTTCGTAGTTAGATTTAATTGTGCCCTTATTTGCTCACTATTAGGATTTTAGCAAACAATCACTTTCGAACCAATTCAAGACATTGTCCAAATAACAAACGAGGTCTCAATTTCATAAGTCTTTGGGAAAACGACCCGGTAATCACTTACCGGTTAAACGTGTAGTATTTTTGTAAGATTTTTCCTACTACCTTTGTCCTCAAGGGTAGTTTTGGAATTTTCTATACTTTGGATATTATTACGTGTATTATAATTAGAACATCAATGAGCGAGGCTTGAACCATTGTGTTCAAACGTCATTATTATGTTTCATCATCTGTGAATCCACTTTGACAATGGTTTCTGAGATATCAGCTTTTTTAGCAACCATACTCTGAGATTTTCCTTGTTGACATTACATAAGGTACCTGCACTTAAATCAAGACTTTGTTCCTTCTGAACATTGATTGATGTACCTTTACTTACATCCATTGTTTGTTTGCATTCATGAATATTAAGGATATCTACATTTGAACCATGTAGGGGTTCACTGTCAACCTTTCTTGTGCAAGAGTCGAATAACTTTCCTGTAGGAATCCACCTAAGAACAACAATAGTTGAAATTTCGTACTCGTGGTTTCCCCTAAGATCAAGATATAGGAAGTTTTTTTCTCATACACAACCGAAGTCTTATAGGAGAAAAACTAATTCCTTTGCAAAGACTGCCACCAGGTTTTTTTCGAGTATTACGTCTTTTGATATACGGGTTTGTTACTGTTTTTGGTCTTATAGGATTGAATCTTAGCATGTGAATTCACTTCCTTTAGGATTTTTATGATAAAAGCATCGTGATTTGCATTAAAGACACACTTTTGACAAGTTGAGCAAACAAAGTGTTTGGAGTCAGAAAAGGAACTAGAATTCTTAGAGTGATCTGCTTTGGGCACAACCATTATTGTTATGCAACTACTCTTAGATACAGGTAAACTCCTAGTTGAGTGATTAGTGCTCCTAGGTTTTGGTTTGCTACCATCAGCTGTGCTTTGAAATCTAACAGAAGACATCATACTAGTTTTTGAGTTCCTATCTCTTTCTTGTGTCTTTTTCCTAGCTTCATATAAGTAGTGATTATGAACCATGTCATTTGAACTAAATCTTGGCATGCTCATAGAACTATTCCTAGTTTCGCTAGATGCAATCATATGATCAGGTTTTGCAAAAATGGATTCTCTTCTCTTAGGCAAATAGTGTTGAGTTACTGGTCTTTACAAATTGTTATTCACATCAACATGGGAGGCAAACCGTGGTTTTGACATTTGAGGACTTTCAGATTTAAAAACATTTGGTTGTCTAACCACTGATTGGTTTTTTAGTGATTGTAAAACAGGTTTCCCCAAGACTGATGTTTTAGGAAACTTAGTATCTACACTATTTCCTTTTAACTTCCTTAAGTCATTTTTTAAAGTAGCAATTGCAAAAACCTTTTCCTGAATCTAAGCTTTTAAATCAGCATTATTAGCAAGCAAAGAAGTTGTCTGTTCTATAGTCTTAGATCTCGTAATTTTAATAGAATCATATAAATCTTTGTAAAGCTTTTTCAAAGTCTCATTTTCCTTACGTAATTTAGCCACACTATGTTCTAATTCGATGTTCATTGTTTCAAGTACATCAATTTCCTTTTTAATCTTGGCTTTATTACTTGTTTCATTCAAAATTTGACCATGTTGTCCTGATTTTAAAGCTTGATTTTGATATTTAAGTTCAAGAGCAATACAATGTGCTTCCATTCTTGAAAAATCTTTTTGAAATTGGGCAACGGTCTTTTTGAGTAAAATATTTTCAGACTCGAGTAATTGTTTTGAGTATTCAAATGTCTGGTTATCAAGTGATGAATCAAGCATAGGACTTTTGACTTGACATTGTTCAGGATACTGGTCAACCCTACCTTTATTAATGATTTTAGGTTGCTTAATATGTTGTTATCCTATAGCAAAGATATTACATTCAGTAGTCAATTGTACCTCAGCCATTGGCTCTTCGTCATATATGGGTCTGATATCTACATCATCAGCATCTGTATCATTCCCTGACCTGCTGCTGTCATCTTACACTTTTGATTCTGTTCCACTGCTTTATTCGAAAACCAAATCAGCATCTACTGCTTTACCTGTATCAATCTTACTCTCTTGCGTCTGCATCGGTCTTTTATTCACCCTTCTATCATACTCTCTTTGATGACGTGTTCTTTCAGCAACGGACTTCTTGACATTACCCATGTGTTAGAGTAGTGTATCTCTGAAGTGTTTAACCTCAATTCTAGTGTATTCAACAAAGTACTTGTTTGTCATTTGACTGTCATAATCCAAAGTAAACTGTGAATCAATAAACTTCTGAAACTGGCAGTTTACCACCCAAAAGGCTGCAATGGATCCATCTTCTTGAAATTCATCTTTGTCAAGTTGCTTTTGTAGTTGATCTACGATGAGGAGAATTGTACTTGTGAAAGTATCAGCATCTTGACCAAAGAGTGACATGAATGCCCGATTGAATCCATGTTCGATGCGAGTGCATTTTAAGTCTTCTTTAGAAAGAACTTGAAGGTGTGAATGAAGAGATCGAAAATATGCCATGCATCTTTCTTTTGCTTTTGACATCTTGTATTTGATTGCATGTACATCTTTTGTTGCAGAATCCAAGCTGCTTTCTTTTACTGATTTGCTGGATGTAGTCTCTGAATAACTGTCTTCTTTCTCAAAACACGTGTTTTGTATGACAACTAAATTAACTTTCGATGAATCAACATTCAATGCTAGAATTGGATTTGAATGATCTTCTTGTGTCTGCATCAACTTATTTTGTTTCAACAATTGTAGAGTTCGTTGTTGATGAAGAATTATCTCAAGCATGTATTTCCCAATTGAATCCATGTTACAGATCATTACATCTTGGAAGGATTGATCATTAAATCTTGTGTACTTCTGTATACGCTCTTTGAATTCTAAATTGAAAGCATTTTCAAACGTTGTTCTGACTTTTGTCAAAATAGTCTTGCAATCTATAACACCCCCATTTTGACATATAGCAGTGGAAGCTAATCTGGGGTATTATTTCATAGTACAACAGTCATAATCATAGAAAACGACTCAAAAGAGACGTTTTAAAAGATACGTTATCATTCATTATTTCATCAGAGTTTTTACAAATAGAGGTCCCAAAATCTTCATGAAAACATAAAGTTTGAATGATAACAGTTTAGCCATCTTCAAGTCTGTGCCACTCCGTGCCATGAGATGCTCAGTTACTTGAGATAAACATGCTAAAAAGTCAACACAAAGGTTGAGTGAAATTCATAGGTTTATGTTAAACAGTTAGAATACAAGTCATCATAACAGTGGGTTACATTGTTATACACCCATAAGTGTAATAATTGCAATGAGTACAATTATTATGGAAAACATTATTATTGCCCTAAGCTCATGACACCGAGACCTTGAGATACTCAATAATCACAAGAAGTTGCCCCAATGGGTGCCTTTGCTAAACACCCGCATAGTGATTCAAATGAAGTACGTTTGGTTACCAGAAAGTATAGGTACACCAACGGGGAGTTCTGTCCTAAATAGATCTATTCACAGCATTCGCGCTTACCCCGAAAAGTAATTAACGGTTCATGATAGTAGGGTCTTAATGGAAAAAGTAAGGACTTAGGCAAAAATATATCAGGATAGCATACAGTTGGAAAAGCACTCGTATTCATGGTTTATAGCATGTATCCCCCTCGTGGGTTTATGAAAACATTAGAATATTTAAAATGCGAGGCTATGAACTCACCTTAACAGAGGAAATCTGATTGATGGCAAAAGTATATCAAGTGAAAGTAACAGCTACGTCACGTAACCTGGGGTAATATGGCAAGTCTTAGTGTGATGGTTTATGTTTCAAAACATCATATAATTTAACGTATTACTTTGATTTATTAATTTATGGAAATATTGTATCACTGTTCGGGCTATCATAATCCAGAGGCCATGTAGTATCGTCTGAGGAGTTCGGGCACTTTAAATCATAAACCCGGCAAACTCGTCAAAACAAATACCCAAATGGAGCCCCTCACATGAAATTCCCTAGTAACGTGATACGATAAGATTTTAAGTTTCTTCAAAAGCTAGTAGATGATAAATTACGTTAATTTATATAACGTAATTGTTTTATAATATTAATATATATTTTTATAATTTATATAAAAATATTATATCTTATATTTTTAAGTTTGCAAAATTCGCAATATATACCCTCGATTTATAAACTTTTACAAGTTTAGTACTTTATATATAAAGTATATATAATTTAATCCTTTAACTTTGAAACTTGGCAAGATATCTCCTTATAGTTATAACTTTAGGAAAATGACATTTTCAGCCCCTCTAGTTATAAATTTTAAAAAGTTACGATATATACCCCTTGCATGGAAATAATTTACAAATCAAGTCCAAAAAGCCATGCAAGCTTATTTTAGGATTCCAAATGATATTTGTAGGTTATAGCTTATTAGAATAAGCTAAAATAAGATGTTTTAACATAACAGAAGTTTAGAAAAAGGATTCGTTAGCTAGAAAATCAAAACGGGTCGCTTTTAGGGTTTTAGTAAAAAACACATGGGTTTGAGGATTCAAGGCTTCAAACAAGAGTTTATATAAGATCTTAAGAGTATTATGAACTTTCTAAAACAGATTATGAGCTTATTGATCAAGATTTTAAGCTTACTTGAGCTAAAGAGGGTCGAATGAGGGTTTTTGGGTTCGAACGCCTAGAAACGACTTCAAAGCTTCTTTCTCTTGATTTCTTGGCTTCTATTCTGATATTGGGGCTTATCTTGATCTTCTACTACTTCTAGGGAATGGCTAGAACTCCATTTGAGTGTGTGTGTTTGAGTTTGAAGGATGAAATGAAAGGGTGTGTATGTTTCGGCTTATATAGGGGTGAAACCAACTTGGTACCCAAGTTTCTTGGAGTAGTGGCCAAGGTGTGGTTAGAGTGGTTAATTATGAAGGCTATAGGGTGATTAGGAAGAGCTAGAAAAATAGCTAAGCAAGGTGTAGGGTGTTAGAGGGGGTTCCGCTACAAGAAAGGTGACAAAGAGGTGATTTTGCAAACTTGGTGGCCAAGGTGGTGTTGGAGGTGCTTGTAAGGTGCTTGGGTGGCTACTTGGTGACATGCTGGTGAGGTCATAAAGGTGCCAGGATGCTAGGTTGGTTTAAAACGGGTCAAAAATGAAATAAAAGGGGTGTCAGGTTTGGTTTGGTTTTGGCTTACGATTTAGGGTTTTAATTCGAGTTAGGGTTAAGGTTTAGGACAGTTTAAGGTTTAAGATTAAGGTTTAAAAATAAGATTAGGGTTTAGGATTAAGGTTTAAGGTTTAGGATTAAGGTTTAGGGTTTAGTTTTAGGTTTAAAATGAAATTAGGGTTTTAGGGTTTAGGGTTTTAGATTAGGGTTTTAGCATTAAGTGTTTGTACCTTGTACTAAAGTGGTAGTAAGAAACTAAAGTGATTTAGGAGGTAAAATGACCTAGTTTTGGTTTCTTGCATTATTGACTTGTACATTAAGCTTAACTCAGTTGTACATTGACTTGGAGGGAAATTATATTTCAAATGTTGTGCATTGTACACTTGTACACATGTTTAAAGGCTTGCACATTCATTTTATATGTATACATTACATACAATTAGGGTTTTGATATAAACGTTAACGGATAAAGTCTGTTTTGATATAACGTTGTAAATGGTACGTTAAATTGATAATGTATTTAGTAAAAATAATATTAAGATATAGACTTGACATATTAGGATGTTTACATGATATAAACATAGATATAGATGGCATTGGTAGAGGTTGCGTGAGCTCGTTTACTTTAGAGATGCAAGTTACGTTGCATAATGAGATAAACCAAAAATTTCCCTGTAAAAAGGTAATATATATATATATATATATAGATGGATATTACAGTGCATCTAATTTTAATAGATGGATAATTACAGTGATGAAAATTATGGGTTGTTATAGTCTCCCTCCCTTAAAAGAAATCTCGTCCCGAGATTTAGTTGGATGCCGGAGTGATGTTGGAAAATAGATGTGGATACTTGGCACGAATTTGATCTTCGCGTTCCCACGTAAATCCTGGTCCTCTTTTAGAGTTCCATCTTACTTTGACTATAGGAATACGACTTTGTTTCAGTTGCTTGACTTCTCGATCTATGATATCCACTAGTTCTTCTACAAAGTTGAGTTTGTCATCAAGCCGAAGCTCTTTCATTGGAATGACAAGGGATTCATCAGATAAGCATTTCTTTATATTAGAAACGTGGAAGGTATTGTGGACATTACTAACCTCTTCAGGAAGCTTCAGTTTATATGCCACTAGGCTAATCCGTTCAAGGATTTTGAAAGGTCTAATGTACCGGGGATTAAGCTTTCCTCGTTTTCCGAATCGGATGACACCTTTACGAGGTGACACTTTTAACATAACACGATCTCCAACTTGAAATTTTAAAGGCTTTCGCCTTACATTGGCGTAACTTCTTTTCCGATCTCTTGTAGCTTGCAAGCGTTGTCAAATTTGCACTATCTTTTCAGTGGTTTCACGGATTATTTCTGGTCTCGTAAGTTGAACATCTCCAACTTCGGCCCAGCAAACAAGAATCTGCACTTTTGACCATAAAGTTCCTCAAATGGTGCTGCCTTAATACTGGCATGGTAACTGTTATTGTAGGAAAATTCTACTAATGGTAAGTGTTTTTCCTATCCTTTTTTGAAATCTATAACACAGGCTCGAAGCATGTCTTTAAGTGTTTGGATGGTTCTTTCACTTTGCCCATCAGTTTTAGGATGATATGCCGTACTCATGTCTAATTGAGTACCCAAAGCCTTCTGTAATGATTGCCAGAATCTGGACGTGAAATGACTATCACGATCCGAGATGATAGATATTGGCACTCCATGCCGGGAGACTATTTCCTTTATGTATAACCTTGTAAGGGTTTCCATACTATCTGTCTCTCGGGTAGGGATGAAATGTGCGGATTTGGTAAGGCGATCAACAATGACCCAGATTGTGTCATGTCTGTTTGATGTTTTGGGTAGTTTTGTGATGAAATCCATTGTTATTCTCTCCTACTTCCACATAGGAATCTCTGGTTGTACCAGTAAGCCAGATGGCTTCTGACATTCTGCCTTAACTCTAGAACATGTCAAACATTTGCCAACATATTCAGCGATGATTGCCTTCATGTTAGGCCACCAATAGGGTTTCTTTAGATCCTGATACATCTTGTCAGAACTTGGGTGAATGGAATACTTTAATTTATGGGACTCATGCATGATTAAGTCTCTCGGATTACCAAAAAGTGGTAACCATCTTTGGTTTTAATACAACGAGTTCCATCAAGACGTATTTTAAATGCTTTATCCATTCCTCATAAGTTTTCAACCTTGATGTTTTCTTCTTTGAGTGCTTCAGTTTGAGCTTTGAGAATTTGTGATGGTAATTTTGGATGAATGGTCATAACTAATGATATAACTCGTAGTGGTTTGATTCATTCCTTCCAGCTTAAGGCATCTATTACGACATTTGCCTTTTCAAGATGGTAGTGAATTTCACAATCATAATCTGCAAGCAATTCTAGCCAACGGAGTTGTCTCATGTTCAACTCTTTCTGATCAAGGATATGCTGAAGACTTTTATGATCAGTGAACACAGTACATTTGGTGCCATACATATAGTGTCTCTAATATTTAAGAGTGAACACTACTGATCCTAATTCGAGATCATGAGTGGTATAGTTTTCTTCATTAGGCTTAAGTTGTCGGGATGCATATGCAATAACCTTCTCTCTTTGCATTAACACCGCTCCCAGACCTTTAATGGGATGCATCATAGTAAACAACAAAATCGTCATTACCTTCAGGTAATGCTAAGATTGGAGCTTCACATAGCTTTTGTTTTAAGCAGTGGAAGCCCAACTCCTTGATCTTGGCCCCAAATAACTTCTGTTTTTCTGGTTAATTTAGTCAAAAAACTTTGCAATCATCCGAGAAATTTTGATTAATCTCCGATAATCGCCGGCAAGTCCTAAAATTGACGTATTTTTTGTGTGTTTGTAGTAGGAATTTCCAATACTTAACTGATTTCAATCTTGGTGGGTCCAACAGTGAAGTCCTTGACTATCAATTTAAGTGTCCAAGAATATATAAACTATACGAATCCAAAAATCGACACTGGAGGACTTGGCATACAACTTCTCTTTCTGAGTAATTCTAGATTATTCTCAGATGATTAGCTGCTCTCTTTGATACGGAGTAGAAAGAAATATTATCGATGAACACTAATTAAGAATTTGTCCAAGTATGGTTTTATCACACACGGTTCATGAGAACCCATGAAAACAAGCAGTGCAATAGTTAAACCAAATGGCATTTACTTGAATTCATAATGTCCATATCTTGTTATGAAAGTAGTCTTGGGAATATCTTCATCCATAACTCTTAGTTGATGATAGCCTGATCTTAAGTCAATCTTCGAGTAGACACTCGAACCTTGAAGTTGGTCAAATAAGTCATCAATCCTGGGTAATGGGTAACGATTCTTTACGATAAGTTTATTTAACTCCCGGTACTCAATAAACATTCTGAAAGATCCATCTTTCTTTTTGACAAACAAGACAAGAGCTCCTCAGGGTAAAGTACTTGGTCGGATAAAGCCTCGATCTGATAACTCTTGAAGTTGGTTAGATAGTTCCTACATTTCTGAAGGAGCTAATCTATAGGGTGCTCGGGCTATAGGTGTTGTTCCTGTAATTAAATCAATTTGGAATTCTACTTGTCTAACGGGAGGAAGGCCATGTAGGTCTTCAGGAAAAACTTCTGGGAATTCTCTGACTATAGGGATATCTTCTAGTCTTTTCTCGTCTGACTTCTTTTCCATTACTTGGGCTACAAAAACTTGACAACCTCAGGATATATATCTTTCGGTTTTTATACAAGATATGAGACTTAGTCGGGTTTTACTTTAGTCACCTCGAATGATCAAAGTTTCACCATTATTATGATGTGACGACTTAATATCACAGAACAATTTCCTAGCATGATTACTTGGATAACATCCATACCAATGAACGACGTCAAACTAACGAGTTGATCGGCATAAAGATCAATTTTGAAAGGTTGGTTTAACAAAAAAAAAAGTAAACAAAAAACAAGATCAGAGTTGCACCCTGAATAACGGTGTTTGTGCTTACTAGGTTTCTGTCAGCCATTTTGATATTGTAAAATGAATCTATTGTAATGGGTGGAATATTTAGCATAGAGGCAAGAGATATGGATACAAAGCTTTTATTGGCTCCAGAATCAAATAATACTCTAGCTAGATGTTGGTTTAGAAGGAACATACCCGTGACTATGTTCGATTCTTAGTGAGAATTCTTATCCTTCAACATGTAGGCTCTTCCCTGGACATTGTTGTTGATGATCTTCGCTCACTAATTTTCTAATTCCCTTTCTCTTCCACAGCAATGCAAGTACTGTCACTAGTAGCAGATTACTTCCAGTGGTTGGCCCTTTGTTTCTGCAGTTCTTGGTCAGATGACCCACCTTGTTGCAAGTATTACACTTGACAGTGCAAGGTCCTATGTGATGTAGAGTGCATTTTTTACCCAAGGAATAGTTTCCAGTATACCTATTGTTTTTAGTTGGGGTGGCAGCATAAGCCCTGAAGGTTTCCTGTCTTTTGTTCTGTTGTGGTTGGTGATTATTGTAGCGGTTGTTGGTGTTAGTGTTACGGTAGTTGTTGTTGTTCAAAGTTCTTTTGTCGTCAAACTTTCGTTTGTGATCACTTGATGCTTGTACTAGAGTGTACTTTGTTACCTGATCCATTAGCCTCTGGGCTATGTTAATGGTTTCCTCTAGAGTTTTAGGTTTAGAGGCGGTAACATTCCCTTCAATACTTCGAGGCAATCCCCCGATGAAAACTTCCATCATTTTCTCAGAATCTGGCACCATAGTGGGACACAAGGTTGCCAATTCCTGGAATCTTCTCACATATGTTTTGAGATCATTCCCCTTCACAGTCAGATGGTAAAATTCGTCTTCCATCTCCTGGACCTTAGTTCGAGGACATTATTTCTTTATCAAAAGCTTTTTGAATTCAACCCAGGTAATCTTGTAAGCTTCTTCTATCCCAATAGGTTGGGCAAAAGAATTCCACCAGGATAGAGCTTCTTCAATTAAAGTACCAGTAGCAAACTTTACCTTGCAGTCTTTGATACAGTTGCTACGGGAAAACACTGATTCAGTTCGTTCAAACCAGTGGATAAGTCCAACAGCTCCTTCCGTACCTTTGATGTTGATAGGTTGGCAGCTCATGAACTCTTTGTAGCTACATTTTCTTGCTACATGAGCTTCTCTTGGTCTGGTGGTATTATCAGTATTTTCCATGTTAGCGGCTTGTGCTTTCAGAGTTGCGAAAACACTATCAGCAACTAGTTTCTTGATGGCAGCCTGAGTCATGGCTGGTGCTTCAGATGTTGACGTCCTTTTGGGAGGCATTCTATCAACATAAGACAACACGTAATAAGAATGATATCACAATTCTTTCCTTAAAATGCGTAAGGTTCAAAAATAAACATTGTCACAATAGTGATATCATAAATACTTATTTGATATGAATTCTAACAAGCATCTAACTTATTAGTTTATATTTTAGGGGTCATGGTAAGATTCATAATGATGAAGATGGAATAACGAACGACTTGCCTTTGTATTGTACATAGTCAAAATTTGACAAGTGTTGTTATTTATACCACACATCCTGTGGCTAGGTTCTATCAAAAG
>BQNB010179301.1:0-12787 GCA_026074375.1 Tanacetum coccineum | reverse complement strand
AAAGTTAAATTAAACAATAACAAACAAAAATGTTTAAGAAAAACCTAAAAATTATGAAATTAAGCTAAAAAAACGAGAGCACAAATCCCGAACAAAGGGCCAAAAACCTAAAATCTTTAAAAATAACCCTACGAAGAAATTTTTTTACTTCTAAACTACTCTAGGGGACTAATAATGAAGAATGAAAAAGACTAGACTGAAAACGGAGGTCGTTTGACCCAAAAACGAGTCAAGACAAAATCCGTACCCGGGACCCGTTCTTTAAAAATCAAAAGTTTGAAAAATTTACCCTACAAAAGTTTTTCTATTTTTCCTACGTAAATTATGACTAAAGAAAATTTTCTAAAAAAGAAAAATATTTTTTTGATAATTTTTGTATTTTTTATGAATTTTTAAAACTTTTTACGAAATTAAATTGTAAAAAATACTAAACTATTTTTAAAAATTCTGAAAAATTTTCCTAAAATACTTTGCACTACAACTAACCTAAGAAAAATAAGAACCCCAAATTTCAGCTTATAAATAAGCCGAAATAAGCTGTAAACAGCTTATAGCCTTAAGAGGCTAAACAAGGGTTAAATACTAAACCCCTTGGGACTCTAACGTAGAAGTCCCAAGGGCGCAGCGGTAAGGCTTGGTTATACAAAAGGGGTGTATTGAGGGTAGAGGCCCGGGTTCGAGTCTTGCTCACCCGGGCTTCCCCTTATCTCCCTTTTTTTTTCAAAACTTTTTACACAAACTTGTTAAGCTCCTTGAGCTTAACAATTTTTATAACTACAACTTTTTGAAATTGCTTATAAATAAGCTGGAAATCGGGCTTAAAAGTGGCAGTAAGCTTAAGGGCAAAAGGGCTTATGGCTTTTGACTGTTAGCACAAATAAGCAAAGAAAATGGGAAAATGAGCACACACAACTTAACACACAATTAATATTAGCTACTAGGAACAAGAATAAGCAAATGATATAAGCTCAATAAGCCAGAAATTGGCTTAAGCACTCAGCAGTACTAACTTGAGAGTTAGTACTGCTAGGCAATAATGTGGCTTTTTCTTGCACTAAATAAGCAATGGAAAGGACAATAAGCAAACTAGGGCAAGTCACACACCTAATAAGCAACTAAGGACACAAAAACAGCCATTAAAAAGCACAAAATAAGCTGGAAAGAAAAATAAGCTATATCCTACACTATACTAGAAAAGTTCATAAGCCTACTTTGAGCTTAACTTTAAGCTACCTAGAGGATATCCTAAGGTCTGAAAGTAAGGGAGCTTATCAAAGAGCTTATTGGCTCTTTAGAAAAGCCAAGAACTCATGCTAAAGTTAACAAATGAGCTTGAAAGATGGGCTTGAAAATGGTGGTCTAGCACCAGGGGAAATTTTTGGCAGAATTGAAAATAGGCTCTAAAAAGCTCACAATAAGCTGAAATAAGCTACGCTAAACTTAAACTACACTAATAAGCATAACTAAACATTAATAAGCTAGAAATACATGAAAATAAACTGAATAAGCAAAAATAAGTAAAATGGGTCAAATCAGACACAAAATCACCCCTTGGGTGGCTTTTTGAGCTTAAAAATAGGTGCTTATTTGAATTCCAAAAAGCTCAAAGTTTGAATTTCTAAAAACTAGGATTAAAAAGCTTTAAGAAAATGCTTTTGGTTTGGATTTTGAAAAACTAATAAGCTGGGAAAAAGCTTATCAAAGTGGCTGCTTGTGCACAGGGCAAAACACTTAGCAAAATAGGCTGTTTTTGACCCATTTGCACAATTGGGTTAATGCAGCTTCAAAACAAAAGTCAAATGCATTTTAGCACTCAAAAGGAGTATGCAAAAAGGCTCAAAGTGGCTTTTGGCCAAAGCTTAAGCAATAAGCAAAAGCTGCTGTCCAAAAATGGTGATTTTGGACAGTGAGCTTTATAAACTTGCAAAAGTGATTTTTAAAACTAAAAAGCTGGAAATTAAGCTTAATCTAACACTAAATTGGCTAAACAAAGTTGACCATATAACCCATTTGGGTTATTAAGCACTTTTGACCCACTTTGGGTCTTAAACCAAACACCCCTTTAAGACAACTTAAGAGGCTGTTTAAGCTTAATAAGGGTGAATTAAGCTATGAATTTCAAAGGCAGTAGCTAAAACATGCATAAAAGACATAAATAAGCAAAAATCAATAATGAATAAGCACTAATAAGCTGTAAATAAGCTAATGCTAAAAATAAGCTAAAAATGGAAATTGAGAACTTACCAAGCCCTTTGCAGCTCTAAGCAAAGGATTTGAAAAACATAGTATAACAAAAGTTTGTGAAGCAAAATAGAATCAAAAAGCCTACACAAAATAACCAAGTAAATAAGAAGTATGATCAAGAAGCAATGTAACAAGCATTGTGGCAGTTTTTGCATAAAAAGCGCAAATGAGAAGATATAAAAGCATTGAAAGAAAGACTATAAGCATAAAACACATAACAGGCAAGATACCGTCAATGAAAGAGCAAGAACTATACGCCTAAAATAAAGCATAGGAAGATAAAGCAAAATTTAAAAAAGACTTACAAAGGTCCAAATGTAAACACCTAATCTAATCCTAACAAACCATCTAGTTCCTTTATACTACTGAATTGATATCAGCCCTTAGAGCCTTCTAATGTCTGACACCTAGCTAATTTCGGCTATTTGACGTAAAAAAGGTCAAAATTTTGACTTTATTGCTTAAATCACAATAAGCTATCAATTAGCTAATTAGGACGTAAGTAATCCGGCTTAAACAGAGATTATACTACGTAAACATTTTTTTGGATTTAGAACAAACTGTAAAACAATTCAAGGATTTAAGAGGAGAACTCGAATTGTTCATTAACTTAAAAATTTAGATTACAATACTGAAATTATGAAGACTATAATTCAACAACTACATAAAAAAAGAAAAATTAACTGAAAATCGATATCTTAATGCTTCCATGATGGGTATAGTAGACTTGAATGTCCAAATTCTTCCATTCCGTGAGATGTGTTTCTCTTCAAGAGTACAAAAAACACATATGTTTTGTTTGTGTAATAGAGCTTGAAAAAATCCGTGCCCTTGATATCTCCTTTGGCTTTTCGGATCAATCATCACTACCCTTCATTAAGCTACGATAAATTGTGAAATTAGGCCAATGGCAATCTTCTGGTAGAAGTTGTAGTGAGTGAAAGAGGATTGTCCATGTAAGGGTCTTTGTTGGGTGTTGCCAGTAAAAGAGGGGAGAAGACCCCGTGAAGAGTTTGGAAAAATGGCGGAAAAAGTGTATAAAGAAGTGACAGGTAAAGGTTGGGGTTTACACAATTAATCCTCCAAGTGTAATTTTTGTTTGCAATACCACGACGCATTAATTTAAGATTATTGTGGGGACTTTGCAATACACCCTGGAGTATGCTCATTGTGTGGGCAGTCACACTGCTCTTAGCTAGTATCATACAGTTTGTATGGACAACTTTGAGGATGCAACTTGCGCCCTTATGTTAAATTACTATATTCAGACCATTAGATTACACAGTTTTAGCCTTCAATATTTTTCTTTTGTAATATAACTTTAAAGAGGCACTTGTCCCTCAAGTTTATATTTTCTGCTTCGGCGTCCTCATAGTTGACTTTTTGACTCTTGCGGAGGTTGACTTTGACTTTGTTGACTTTGACTTTGACTATTCTGTTGACTTCTTGGCTTTGTCTTTTCACACATTTCCAATTCGTGCTTAGTTTTGTCGTTCTTGGCTTTGTTTTTGTCCTTTTCTTTGAATATCCGTTTCCTGCACAACACAAATGCAAAACAAACATATATTTGGCAATTTATGTCTATTTTTTGTCATTTAAGCTCATTTTTGATGGAAAAAAGTCTGTGTATTTAAACACATACCATTTTCCTATACAGGGCTCAGGAATATTAATGGCCATCACTTTACATAAAATCACAACTAACAATCTCCCCCTAAGGGGTGGTTATTGAATTGTGGATCATTTCTTGTGACGTCTTGAGTGTTGGAGCCTTGTATTCTTGGGAATTCTTTTGAAGATACTTTTGCATGCTTGTGATATTAGATCTTGATCTTTAACTTGATATATTTTGACAAAATACTTATATCCTGGTCTTTGGCCTTGATTTGTCTTGACTACTGAGATCTCTAAATCTTTATCCTTGAATATTTATACCGCCTTATGATCTTGTGTCTCTACCCTCAAGCTCAAGGTCTTGAAAGCTTGCTAACAGTCTCCCTCAACATTTCTTTAACATGATTACTTGTACCACATAATGGAAGGAGTAGTACGTGATCCACTTGTAAGATATCTTTGTTAATGCACAACAATCTTGTCGATAATGTTCCTTTTTGAGTAAGTGATTATACATCAGAGATTGCAAAAGACTTTGACACATGTACTTGAGCTTTCATCATGTATTTTTTATCTTTGTCGATTGAGCATGAGGTGGTGAATCTTGACTCCGCTAGAATGAGGTTGTAACGCTGTCACTTATACCTGAAAATTAATGTTAGTGATAAATAGCAGATATAGACGAATATGGCTTAGTCATTTGTCTTAAGTTCGGTTACATTATCCTTTGGTTCAATGAGGACCGTTTTACAGTATAAATAATGTACCTGTGATCATGTAGGTTCAATTTAGAAGAACCTCCTTGACAGGGTTTCCAGCTCAAAGTATTAGATCCTCTAACGCAATTGCATTAGATTTACTGTACTTGCTTGTTCTCATTACCAGAACGTTTTAAAGCAAACAACATGGTAAGAGTGAATCATATAGTTACTGTATTTCTGATTGAGTTGTCAATTCATATACTGGACCAAAATTGATATCCAATTGACACAAGCTTGATTCATTTAGAATCTCGCAAGTTACCTATCACAGAGCTGTTTTATGTTGACTCTGGAAGGAATTCCATTCATCACTATGAGTACTAAAAAGTATCACTCTGATTGTTCTGGCAATTATTACAAGGATAATGCATAGGACTCTTTGATACCAAATGTTGTATAATGATGTACAACATTTTGTATATTAGAATTTGTGCCCTAGTGAGATTTTGATTGATATCGATGGTAGTGCACATTTGTTATTTGGTAATCAAAGGCTGGAGCAGACTGCCGCCTTTTCAATATCAACGATCTTGGAATGAGAAAGTCGATAGAAACGTGTTGATCTCTGTGAGAAATGAAACAAACTTCTTTTGAGAGAAGCCTGAGTAGCTGGGATGGGTTGTGCTTTGCATCACTGGGTCCATGATGACTTATCTTCAATACCTGAATCATCATTGTGATTACCGATAGATTATGCATTGACTCGGTTTCTGCCTAAAGTTATATGGAGGGCTTCTTTCTTTACACCCTTTATCTTTACGTTTCTTTTTAATTCTTCAACCCCTTCAATGTTAAACCAACGCGTCCTCATTATCACCTTGTTGGGTTTGTTCCAATGATAACTCATGCCTTGGATAACATTATTTCCGATCCTACTTTACTCCTTTTTTCAATCATACCTAGGACTTCTACTATATCTAATGGAGTGTTCCTGGGTAGATCTCTCCGGTTCTGGCTGGATCATGGAACGAGGATACCTAACCTTAACCACCTTATAACTCCTTGAGAAACAACAGTTGGTCGGTCTTTAGGTATTGTCATGAAGATTCATAAAACCATTGAAAAATCAATCAACGTGTCTGAGAAATCATTTATGACACATTGAGAGTTTTTAGAGTTATCAAAAAGCTCCCCCTAAACATATGCACTATATTATGAAAGATTTTTGCACATGCGAAGTTTGGGAACACACTTATAGATTGAAAATCGTATCCATATTAAGCTTTATTGATCACTTTTTAATTACTATTCTCCCCCTCAAAAATTGCATATGTGTTGACAATTTTTGGAAATATTAGTATAAATAAAAACAAGTTAATGTCCGGTAATTCCACATGAGTCAACTACTCTTGGTAGAACATGAGAGCATGCAGAATGAATCTATTATGACTACTCCCCCTCAATAAAAGATTAAGTGAAACTGGAGTGGAGTTTGTTGAGCACTGACAATATTGGAAAGCCTTGGAAAATTACCCCCCCCCCCCCCCTTTTTGAAAATATCTTGAAAAAATTGTTGCTACAACAGGAAAATGATTTATATTATTCTTATTAATTAAGCATTTACCTTGGTGCTTCTCTTGAGATTCCACAAACTTTGAATGTTCGAATGACATCTGCCTCGAAGACCCGGAAGGATATGAACAACCGCGTTGTTTTAGGATAAATGTACATAAATGAACATTTCCTTTATTTATAGGGACCCGTGAAGTCCTAACTTGACATTTAACTTAGAAATCAAAGAGAAAAAATTTGAAAGTACATGTTTTATGAAAAGCCATTTTGAAACCTCGCTCAAAACTTCATATTAATACCCTGTCAATTAATCAACATTTCTAAGATACGTATATGTTATCGAATGTCGAAGAGACATTCCAGAGAGATTATTTTGGTATTTTTGAAATTGTTTTTTGATTTTATATTGTTTCTTATATAGTTTTACCAATTTGAAATTTTCTTTTTTTCTTAGTTTTATATTTTTGTATTTTGTTTTTCTGATAAAATATATACAAAGAATTACCGAGATTTTGCAAGACGTTCAAGTTCCGTTGGAGACAAGCTGCACATACCAAGGCGACAAACCAAGTAGTTGAATCGATCCACTGGAAGAGCTTTGGTGAAGAGGTCGGCCAGTTGTGTAAACCGAACTGACAAAATATAGTTTCAAGATCGTATCCTATTCTATGTCATATTCAAACTTTTAACTTACTTTTCGTGGCCCGTTTCTAGGCTTGCTTCTTAAGGCTCTGAGTCGGTTCTTGTTTGCTAAAGTAGCATTATGAAAAGTAGCTGACAACGATGTAGTTTTGTTTAACAAGTGTAAGGACAGGTTATTTCATGGATATGATGGCTATGGCTGAATTACAAATCACACTAGGATTGGAATCATGTTGAAGTGAAAGCCATAATCCGTTAACTATGTTCGCATCCAAATGACTTGGGCACATCAAGCGGATAGAGACATATATTCTCCTTTCGAGGTTGACAACGCCGTACAATCTTGTTTTTTTAAGGACCAGCTAACCAACTTTTCACCTAAAAATTGAGCTCCACCAGAAGTACTCTTGAAGGTGTCTTTACATCCCGCATAATCAGCATCTGAAAACCAGGATTAGTTTCAAAACCAGAATCATTCGTAACCATTAGACACATATTGACGGTTACCCCGTAGAATAATGAAAGATCCATTTTAACCTCTTTGAGGTCCGCTCCGACGTGGCCATAGCTTGGTACCGAGCACATAAACAAGTAGCAGTACAATGTCCGGTCCTGCTTACGTAGAGATTACATTAGGGAACCAATCAATCTATGATATTTTCATGCAGCATCGGACTTGAGTCCCATTATTGATCTAGGTCAAGCTGTATTTGAGCTCCATTGGAGTTCCAACGGGGATCACAAGTTTCCATTTCCATATTATTTTAAAGGATTTCTAACATGTAGTTGGACTGGGTTTTATTAATGAAGATGCCACAGGGGGATTGGTTAACATGTAAACCAAGGAAAAACATTATCTCCCCTGTCGTCAACTTTTCAAAGCGGCTTTTTCATGCGGTCAAAAAATAGTTGTGGGTGTGACCTAGGGTTTGTTAGATCCAAAGATAATATCAACAACATAGATCGTACCTACAAAGATGTCGTTCGACGAAGTGCCTTAAAACAATTTTGGAATCGACTTAATATGGCCTTTGAAGAAGTGATTTTGTAGCAGAAACTTTGACAATTCATTGTACCATGCCCTCGGTGCTTGCTTTAAAACCCATAAGGTGCCTTCCTTTAAAATAACGTGTAGGGACAACTTATGGATTGGATCAGTATTTAGGAAACTTCAGGTTTACCACACACTACACGGTACACGTCTTCTTTTAATGTACCATGTAAGAAAGCAGTTTTCACGTCCATTTGAAACATAGTAAACGATTTATGTGTAGCATATGCCAAAAATATCTTGATAGCTTCCATTCTAGCAACTGGAGCAAAGGATTCTTCAAAATCTATACCTTCCTCTTGGCGGTACCCTCTCATAACCAGACAAGTTTTGTTTCAGATGACCGTGTTCTCTTCATCATGCTTGTTTTTGAATAGCCATTTCAAGGTAAGGGGTTTCATGTTATCTAGAGCAGGAACTAACACATATACATCAATCCTTTTGAACTGAAGAAGTTCTTCTTGCATAGACTCAATCCATGCATGTTCTTTCATAGCCTCTTTGAAATTACTTGGTTCCATAGTGCTCATATTTAATGCATACATGCACATGTCACCATCTGTTCAGAGTTGGTTCCTTATCAAAACTGGTCATAAGGGTTCTCCAATCACTTGTTCAAAAGGGTGATCCTTAGTCCACTGATATTCATGAGGGTATAGTTGGTAAAACGTATGCATGTTCAATGGATCTACATATTGTGAAGATCATGATTCAGCAGCACTTATGGATGGAGTAGCAAAATGGTTAACAAACGTATTCCCATCGAACATAGCATTTGGAACATAGTCAGCAACTGTTTTGAGTTGGAGTGAAGCTTGATTATTTTGTTGCTGAACATGTTGTTATTGTTTTTCGAGCTCGTCAACATCTGGTGAAGTGATTGGAATATTTGTAGCTTGTGAGGATGAATTTGTTGGTGTCGGTGCGGTGTCTGCTGTTGTTGTAGATGCCGTTGAAGTCTGAAAAACTTGAGGTACTTGAGTAGCCGGAGCAGTTCTTGTAGCAGCTGACGGTTGACCATCAATGTAATCATCATACATAGCTTCGAACAGTAAATCCAATTCACATTTAGTTGGTTATTTAGTTGTTATTGTTGACAGAGAAAAAGTAAGATTGAGTCCTAAACTAATTTGTCTAGAAGTCATGCCTTGAAGCCCGGGTTTTAAACTGCTTTGTTCAAAAGCCATTGCTGAAAGCTCATCAAATGTCACATTCATTGTCTCCATGATTTTCTTTGTCCGTCGGTTATAAACTCTATAAGCACAGGAAGTAGCAAGATAACCAATGAAGAAGCCAATATCACCTTTTGCACCAAGCTTCCCAATGTCCTCACGGTCATTCTTGGGATAACAAAGATCCCCGAATACATGTAGAAATGAGATATCTGGTTTTCTGCCGTTAATGAGCTCGTATGGTGTTTTTTTAAATTGACGGTGAATGATGGAGCAATTTTAAGTGTAACACGCAGTAGCAATTGCTTCAGCCCATAAGAATAACGGTGCATAAGAGAAAATCAACATAGTTCTAGTAGCCTCCACTAACTTCCGATTTCTTCATTCTACGACTCCATTTTGTTGAGGTGTTCTGATAGAAGACGCTTAGTGAGAGAAGCCAACACTATCAAAGTAATTCTTAAGCACTTGATTCTTGAATTCTGTGATGTTGTTGGTTCTTACAATAATGATTGGAGCTTGCAATAGAACAATAATTTTCTTAAGAAAGGTTTTAATCTCCTCTAGTGCTTCATCTTTTGATCTGAGAAAGTGTACCCACGTGTAACGAGAGTAATCGTCTATAATAAACAGAACGTACCGCTTACTGTTTATGCTTTCGACTCTCATTGGACCACACAAATCCTTGTGAAGAAGGTGTAACCTCTGCTTAGAATTTGGAATAGGTTTGGATGGGTGAGATGCCTTTTTGCTTTTTCCTTGTTCACAAGAGGGACAAAGATGTTCTTTATGATATTTGAATTTTGGAAGACCGGTGACGAGACATTCTTAGCAAGGTCATTTATGGTGTCAAAATTAAGGTAGGATAAACATTGATGCCATAACCAAGACTTGGTAGAAGTAGCATGAGCCATGAGGCAAATTAGAGAAGCAGAGGCCATTTCAAGGAGATTGATAGTGTAAAGGTTTGTTGTGCGGTTTCCTTTTAACAAATTAACTCTTTCTAGATTTCTGACAAAACAAGTGTTTCTTCTAAAAGCGACCTCTAAATCTGAATCACAAAACTGCCCAACCAAGAACAGGTTGTGCCCCAAGCCCTTAACGAAATAAACCCTGGTGATCAGAATATTTCCCCATTGAAGATCACCATAACCCAAAATTACAGCAACATGATCATTTCCAAAGCAAACAGTTCCTAAGAACTTCCAGACAAAATTTATGAGAAGCTTCAAATTGCTTGTCATGTGCTTTGAGCATCCTGAGTCTACGCACCATAAACAGATTTGAATGACCTGCCAAAGAAAAAGTAAAATTTAGAAACCGTTTGCTTGTAGGTTCCTGAGGGTTAGAAGTACATGCATTATCACCATTTGAGCAATCAAATTGACACTCAAATTCACTGGATGCGATTATTTTTTCCTTGAAGATCAAAAATTATTCTAGTTGGTGACCACCTAAGGAATGTTCTAGGTTTCTTAGGCTTAGGTGAAGCAAGTCTTTCTTTGGATCCTACCTTGTTAGGTTTCCTGATTGTTGGCTTATGTTTCTTTTAATTTGCAACATTTGAAACATTTGCTTTTTGTTTCTTACCACGAGAATTCGTGTCACTCACATAATTAAGCACACAGACATCATGATTAACAGTAATTAAACATTGCTTACACATAGCACATAAAACTTCAGATTTATCATTTCGAATGGAAAGCTTAACGTTATTACATTTAGATGACATAGGTTTCTTATTCTTAGAAAGCAGTAAATTCCTATGGTGTTCTTCTACTTTAACTTCTTTATTTTTGACGCAACTACTCTTAGACGCAGAGGGGACCCTATCATTTTTGTATTGATCCCAGGCTGTGGCCGTTTGGTCTTAGCTGTGTTGTCTACTCCTGTAGAAGACAAACCATGTGAGTCAGAATTGACATGATTCTTAGTGATGGCATGAGGTTGTGAAACAGTGATCAGATTTGTCCTAATACTTGCTCTAACTTTGTTGATAGGCACAAACTTATCTTCCCTAGAAGTCTTAGAAGGATTAATCCTAAACATTTCGGGGGCAATCACGTTATCATTTTTCATAACTTTTGAATAAACCCCGGTGATCAATATATTTCCCCATAGAAGATCACCATAACCAAGAATTGTAGCAACATGATCATTTCCAAAGCGGACGGTTCCCAAAAGCTTCTAGACAAAATTGATGAGAAGCTTTAGATTCCCAGTCATATGCTTGGAACAACCCGAGTCGACACACCACAAATAAATTTGGATAACCTTCCAAGAAAAGAAGTGGGATTTGGAAACCGTTTGCAAGAAGGTTCATGAGGGTTAGAAGTACATGCATTATCACCATTAGATTGACCCTTAGTGGCCCTGAAATTTATTATTTTTCCATTACAGTTAAAAATTCTTCCAGTTGGTGACCACCTACTGGAAATACTAGGTTCACTAGGTGTAGGTGAAGCAAGTCTTTCTTTGATTCCTACTTTCTTAGGTTTCTTAGCCTCTAGCTTTTGTTTCTTTTGATTTTTAGTGTATGAAACATTTGCCTTTTGTTTCTTACCACGAGAATTCATGTCATTCACATAATTAAGCACACAGACATCATGATTAGCAGTAATTAAACATTGCTTACACATAGCACAAACAACTTTATATTTATCATTCTGAATAGCAAGCTTAACATTATTACATTCAGATGACAAATGTTTCTTATTCTTAGAAAGCAGTAAATTCCTATGGTGTTCTTCTACTTCAACTTCTTTATGCTTGATGCAACTACTCTTAGACGCAGAAGGGACCCTATCATTCTTTGTATTGCTCCTAGGCTGTGGCCTTCGGGTCTTAGCGGTGTTGTCTATTCCTGTAGAAGACAAACCATTTGAGTCAGAATTAACATCTTTCTTAGTGATGACATAGGGTTGTGAAACAGTGATCGGTTTTGTCCTAACGCTTGCTTTAGTAGTTTTGTTAGGCACATGCTTTTCTTTCCTATAAGTCATAAAAGTATTAATCCTAAACATTCCTAGGGCAATCACTTTTTACATTTTTTTTTCAACTACCTCTTTTATTCTTGTGCCTGGTGTATACCAGAGTTTGAAGTGACTGGTTTTGATAAATCATGTGATTCGTCGATCTTGGGAAGACCTTTAGATTTTGGAAAAGGAGTCACAGAATAGAGTTTTGGTCCAGAAAAAGAAGGTGGTTTTCCCAAAATTGATTGCTTACAAAACTGAGTATTCACACTTGTACCTTTGGTGTTAGTCCTTTGTTCATAAAACCATATCAGATAACTGGGATCTTAATTTCATATTTTCATAAATCATATCATTTAATTTGTTTTGCAAAGAGTCAGTTATTCCTTTAGTTTGAGCCTGTGACACATTAATAGAGTCAAAAAGGTTCTTGTATGTAGTCTTAAGGTGAGCATTTTCTTTAGCATAATTCAAAACCTGAAACTCTAATTCCATGTTCTCATTCTCTAGTTTCTAAGACAAAGGATCAAGGGTATTTGATACACATGGAGTATCCTTACTTTTACCCTTTTGATCTCCCAAATCTTTTGTTGCATGTCATTATAAGCATTATCGTACGAAATTTTGTCATATTTTCATTCTTCACATTTTTGTACCAATCATTCCAAAGTTTAGCATATTCATTCTCCTTTTTAATGATACAATTTTCAAATCATTCTTTCGTATGGTCAAACTCAGTTTGGAGATTTGATGTATCTACAACAGAATTACTTTGCATAATAGACATAATATCCTGACTGACAACTGCTCTCAAGA
>BQNB010179299.1:0-12787 GCA_026074375.1 Tanacetum coccineum | reverse complement strand
TTGTAGATTCGGTACGCCTTCTTGGTGGGTGCATAGCCAACAAATATACCTATATCTGCTTTTGCCTTGAGTTTACCAACGAACATAGGTGGACGAGTATCGGTACCTGCGGCATTTGTTTCTTCATTGGTTGCCATTGACTAAGTTTGTTTAGTAATGATCTGATTGGAAGTGATTGATGAATTGTTTGATTTGAGTTTGAGTTTGTTTTTGTTGTTGTTTGATTTGGTTTACACAAAGAATAACTAGTTCGGTTCCAAAATACTTGAATGTTCACTAGTTCGGTTTACTAAGGTTCTTGTTCGGTTGCCTGGTTCGAACCGCTTGTTCGAATGGCTTGTTCGATCGACTAGTTCGATTGGCTTGTTCGATCGTCTAGTTCGATTGGCTTGTTCGATCGTCCTTGTTCGATTGCTTGTTCGGTCGTCTAGATCTCCACTCGTTCGATCGTATCTCGTTCGATCGTCTAGATCTCCACTCGTTCGATCGTATCTCGTTCGATCGTCTAGATCTCCACTCGTTCGATCGTCTAGATCTCCACTCGTTCGATTGTATCTCGTTCGATCCTTAACACTTCAACTCGTTCGAATGTCTTGTTCGCACCGTAGTTCGCTCCTTAGTTTGATCCACCTAGTTCGATACTTCTAAGAATAAACTCATTCGGTGCTTGGCGACATGAACTCGTTCGATCCCTACTTTTTTTAATACTTTTCGAAACAAGCAAAAAAAATGAACAACAAACAAAAAAAATCATGAGATCGTTGATTGCTAACAAGATGGTTTGAATGATATTAGCTTAAACATAAACCATCTTTGAATCAAGAATTAAAAACAAACAAATAATCAAAACCCTTTTTTTTCGAAATCAAGAAGAAAAAAAATACAAACCAAATCAATACATCAGTCTTGTAGGCTCTTGATACCAATTGTAGGATCCCTAGATCATTCCATGGATTAAGCACAAGATCAATGGCACCAAAGATTAAACAATAAAGATCTTTTGATTGATTGAAACAAAGAGTGGCTACAAACCCTTAAGATAAAAAATAATAAAGTAGCTAACCTAATTTTGACTAAACTAGGTCTATTTATACTAATGAAGAATTAGCCTTTGTGGGCTTTCTTTTGGGCTTTTTACATCTTGGCCCATTTACTTAATAAACATTAATTATCATTGTCTTTCGAGCTAGACTTTTGTCTTGAATCTTCGAGTGACCGAAGCTTCTTTGTTCGGGTCCATTTATGTGAACCTAACACATGCTTATCCTTAGTAGTAGTATATTAATATTTATTAATAAGTGTGATGTGAGGAGGCTCGCCTCTTCCTTTCTCGTGTTTCGTGTCTTGTGTTTTATGTCCAGGATTGCCCTGGATTATGAAGACTCTCATGCTCGTGGTTTTGTCCATTGTTTACTCGATCTTCTATCCTTAGCATGCTTATTCATGGGAATCCGATATCTTATATCTTATTGATTTAACGCTTATATATTAGCATAATTAATATACGGCTTTAGATTTGCGTAGAGACCCCTTAATATTTGGATTATGCCTTGAAATTAGTATGGGAGTGACAGTCTCACATTGAGGACAATGTGTAGTTCTAGTATGGGGGGATCTTTCGATTCAATCTTACTTGCATTTTCCTTGTCTTCACGTAACCTCGTTTTTCCACCAAAAATATGTAATTTTATGCCAAAATTAAAAAAAAAAATCAAAAATAGAATAAGTGTTTTGACACTATGTTTTGTCTTTTTAAGGAATAAATTTTGACTTGATCAAGCATGTTGCGCTCTAGCTTTCCCCTTAGCTTATATAAATTTAAGTTTTTGCTAGTCTTTTATACAAGAAGCTTTAAAATGCGAATTCTAGCTTGAAAAAGCCAAGAGTTTGCAAGTTTCCATGATAGACTTTAAATATGCAAAGCTTGTTTTATTAGACTAAGCATTCGCGGATCTTTTTATTAAAGATTTTAAATTTGCGAAGAACGAAAAATGATAGAGTTTTATATAAGTTAGACGCTAAAAATAGAGTAGTTGGATCTCTTTAAGGCTCATAGAGGTTAATTGTGGCTTTTTGCTCCCATCAGCTTAATAAACGTTATATAATTATTGAATAAATAAAGTTACTTTAGGTTTTTGCGATTCTTAGTTTAAATCACTTCGTAGAGATTCCTTCTGGTAAAAGTAAGATACACATCGAGGTTTTGTCAGTGTTGCAAGGAAATAGGCTACTGTCTCTTGTCGGCTCACAACCGATGTGGCAGTTGTTAAAAGACAGCAGGACTTGAAATTTGGCTAATAATAATAATAATAATAATAATAAACCGAAGCCGAAATAAGACCACTACCTCTTGCCGGATCATAACCGATGTGGTAGTCGTTTAAAGGGTGGAGGTAATAATAATAATAAAAACTGTGGGCTGATAAAAGTTTACTGCCTCTTGCCGGCTCACAACTGATGTGGCAGTCTTCTAAATAAGGCACATGCTAATAATAATCCGAGACTAATAAATGTTTGCTGCATCTTTCTGGCTCACAACCGATGTTGCAGCCTTCAAAAAGGTCGAGGATCACCGAGGTCGAAATAAGACTCCTGGACCATGGTCGACTCGCATACCGATGTGGCAGTCGTTTAAAGGACCGAGGTTTAATAATGTTACAATAAGAATAATAATAAAGCCAAATTTCGACTCCGGGGTTATCTAAAAAGGATAACCCCTAAATCATGTAACATTAGAACCTTAATGTGGACCTTATTCTTACCATATTGTCTCTTTAGGAAAGGATTTCAAACTAATTATGGTCTAAACCGGGTTTACTTTATGGTAATAAGAATTTAATTTATTTGTCACTGATAATAATAATAAAAAGCTTTAGAGGATCTAGGAATAAGGGAGCGAAAAGTAGCTATGCATCACAATTAGCATTTATGAGTAGTGTTAGCATCTTAACTTATATTTAACAATAATTTCATTTTTAAGCTTGATTTGGGGCGGGTCAAAAATCAAGGACGATGAATTTATCCCATTTGTGTTTCTTGTTCCGTAAAAGTTATGATATAAATGAATAATTATAAATGCATAAAAATGGTTAAACGGGGGGCTTTTCAAAATTAGTAATTTCTTAATCCCCTTGGATGAATACTTAGCTACTTTTCGAGGTAATTAGTCTAAGGGGGTTGAAATTGTTGGTTTTCTAAGTTTGTATTTATGACATTACGTGAGGACACGGCAATAGTTTAGTATGGGGGATTTTGGTATGTGCTTAAATACACATACCTTTTACCTAATAAAACAAGCCAAAAAGACCAATAATGACCAATAATACATGAAAAATGCATTGTATTTGTGTGTTTTGTCTATTGTGTCTCGCATGTAATGAATATTGCACAAAAAGACAAAAATAATGCAAAACGGACAAAACCGAGCACGGGAATGGAATGAGCGTGAAAAAATGAAGCTGAAGGCGTATTTATCTTTTATGGGCCAACCCGTACCCGTTTTATTGGGTCGGGTCAGCCCACTAAGATCTATACTTTTATAAAACTAAGCCATAAATCATTATAAACCCAATCCACTTCATGGTCCAATTATAAATACCAAAGCCCAAATCCATAAACCATTAACTTGATCCAAGTCGAAACACTTATAAACATTTGGCCAAACGGGTCAACACAGGTCAAAACGAAATTACTGTTTATCCCTTACCTTTTCCCTCCATCACTTTCACACAGGGCAACACACGATTACTAGGGTAAATCAATCTCTTCACACAATCAATTTAGTACATCTGACACCTCTAACAATCAATTTAGCCACGCTGGCAATCTCCAGTTCTCTCATTGGTTGAAGATGCGTGGCACATGATCCAAGGGTAGAGAATAAGTGATCAAGAGGCGGTTTGTTATTAATGGATGAGATTAAAGGATTGAGACGCTCCTGTATTCCTAGAACCTTCTTCTCACAACTATAAATGGAGAAGAGATCACACAGTAGAAATCATCTAGGAGTAGGATTAGTTTAGGAGTAGTATAGTTTTATTTACCAGCTTATTTTAGGCTTTATGTATCGAAATTCAGCTTATTGTACTCCTTTTTTAATTAATAAAAGTAATTTTAGCTTAATTCAATTATGTTCCTTTAATTCAGTTTCTGTGCAATTTACTTAAATTTCTTAATAAGCCTGAATGTTTTCCCATGATCTCTTTAAGCTCAAATAAGTTCCTATAAAGTTCATTTAAGCTAGTTTATTCAATTTCAAATCAGTTGGATAAATTCTTATTTACCTTTGCTTACTATGGATTGCTTAATATGGGATGATAAGCCAGAAAGGGATGGGCTTATTGGACTTTTACCAGCTTATCTATGATAAGCTAGAGCTTGTAGATAAGCACTAAATGAGCATTTATGATCCTTGTTTGAGCTAGGATCAAGGTACACCATCTCTTTACTTTATTTTAAGCTTAATTACTTTTATGCTTATCATTCTGCTTAATATGTGCTTATTGTTGCTTATATATGCTTAACCTGTTTAATGATAGCTTAATATGCCTATTGTTTAGTTTAATTTAGTTTAGTTTAAGTTTTAAGTGAATCTGCTTAGTTATTAGTACAATTGGCTTATTAGTGGTGCTTATTTCATAATGCTTATTTTTCACAAAGTTTTGCTTATTAGTCCTCTATATTGTTAGTTGTTCATATGTTTTAGCATTTTAGAGCTTATTGTGGTCTGATTTAGCCTAATTTAGGAACTGCTAGTTTTAAAGAGGTGTTTGGGTCAAGCAGTCTTAACACTAGTTAAGACTGCTTTGGCTGATTAAGTCATTGGAATAGATTTCAAAAGCTCAAATGAGGTCTAAATAATGGTTTTCATAAGCTAGAATTATGTCTTGTTTAGTTTTGAAAAAGTGTTTTATTAAATGCTCCAATCTGTTAGTCCTATTGCTTTTCTAAGCTGTTTGAGCCTTGGTTTCATAAAAAGAGTCCTTAGGATGAAGAATTTGAGTTCATAATTTGGCCTAAAATGCATTAATGTGAATCTGTTTTAAGTACATTTTCTTTAGTTGAAGTTTTTCTAGAATGTTAGATTGAAAACAAGTCAAGTAAGATTAGTTAGTAGGTTTTTCTTTAGGGTCTGTTTATGCATATAAATTGAGTTTGATTCATAGCTTAATTCTGGATAATTGTTGTATTATTTAGCTTATTGCATGATAAGTTCCAGCTGTTTTGAGTTCTTTTTAGGATTGCCAAAATATTTTAAAGTAAGCCATTAGCATAAAAAGTCAAAAAGAATAGAGTCATGTATGCAGTCTGATTTCATTTGAATTTCTAGTTTATTTAGTATTTTATTTAGCTCAATTCTAGTTTAGTCTTTCTTATTAAGTCTAGTGCTTTGTCTGTTTGTAGGTTTTAGCTTTAAAATTTGCTTATTGAGTCTTTAAATTAAGCTGCAAATATGTCCCTTTATCTTAAAAGTCCAAAAACAAGCTGATTACCAACTTTTTAGGGTTGATTATATCAAATATATAGTATACGTATTCCGAAAGACTCACAAAATTCCTTTTATCTAAAGGAAAATCAAAAATCTCCATGGTCGTTTCCCAACGAGGTGCAAATTTGAAAATCGAGAACGTTCGTGATCGCGCGTTTGAATTAGTCAATGATTTTTGAAATGGTTTTCTAATATCTACAATTAAAATGCAAAAACGATTAACAAGAACCTAAAAACGAAAGATAGAATTGATTTAAACCTAAAAAGAAGACGGGAACGTAAAAACGTGATTTTAAAAAACTAAATTATCAAAAATTAAACCCTAAATTGATTTTTTTAAGTTTTTCTAATCCTAAATGACTAAATTAAAATAAAAATTAAAGAAAATCCTAAAACGAGGACGTTTTAAGTTAAAAAAAACGAAGAAAACGAGAACGGGGATCCGAATCCCGTTCTTTAAAAACTCAAATTTTGCAAAAATAACCCTACGAAAGCAAAACTAATTTTCCTAAGTGCAAAATGATAAAAGAAAATTTTAAAAAAAGGAATTATATTTTTTTTTTTTATTTAATTTTTAATGAATTAAAAACAGTTTTATAAAGAAAAATTAATTAAAAATAGTAAACAAATTAGGAAAAATATGAAAAAATTACAAAAAGTAGCTAAAACTATGCTGGTTTAAAGAAAAATAAAACTAAGAACCCAGCTTATCTAAATAAGCTGTTATAAGCTAAAAAGAGCTTATGACTTAAAAGGGGCTAAATGTGTATATAAGTCAAATGGTACCAGTTATGACCAGATGGTCCTACTGGTACCAATGGTTAGTGTGTGGGTGTTTGGGGACGTGTGTGTGTGATAAGGGAGGTCCAGGGTTCAAACCTTTGGTCTCCCTTTTTGATAAAAATATTTTTTTTTGTTTTTTTTTAAACTTGTAAAACTAAAAAAATTAACTTTAAAAATAGCAACTTTTTACAAAAACTAAAAATAAGCTGATAAATAAGCAATTAAAGAGGGCAGACTAGCTTTTTTATACTAAGTCCTAAAGTCGAAACTGCTAAGCTAATTTAAGGCAAAATAAGCTAATGTAAAACACAAATAAGCAAAGACAAATGGAACGCTTCACCTAATAAGCAAATTCAATCAAAAATAATCAAAGAAAAACAAGCCAATAAGCCAGAAAAAGCAATAAGCTAAAGGCTAAAAAACTAAAGCAAGGCAGCCTAAGGGACACTTTTGGGGCTTATTTTTAAGCACCAAAAAGGAAATCTTATGGACTGTGGCTTACTAGAGCTTAAATCCTGACCAAGTGGCTTCCTAGAACTGCAAAGAAAATAGAATTTGAAAAACTAATAAGCAAAGAAAAAGGGCTATGAAATAGGCTGTTTGCACAGGGTACACATTTTTTTGGTTTTTTTAGTTTTAAAGGGTAAAAGTGCAGGCCTCAAAATAAGTTACAAAATAAGCTTCAAAATTAAAAACAAGTTAAAACAGCTTGAGATTAACTTAAAGAGAGCTTATGCTCAAAAAGGCAAGGTCCAAAAACTCTTTTAACTATCTGCAAAAAGGATTTGAAAATGGCTATTTTAAAACAAAAAAAATGACTTGACAGTGTTGACAGTTTTTGAACAAGACTAAAGTAAATCAAAAAGACTCTTGACTAATGCATTTGACTCTATAAAAGGATATTAAAACAACACTCAAAACCTGTTAAAACGTTTTTAATCAAATAAGTAGTATAAAACTGTTTTTGAACACAGTTTTGAACACACCCTTTAGAAAAACTTGAAAACAATGTACAAGACTTAAAACTTTTGGAAAACAGATTGAAAACAGCTTAAAAAGGCTGGCCAAAGTTGCCTTAGTGAACCAAAAGGTTTTTATACCCAAATGACCCTCTTTGCACCCTTGTGCCAAACACCCCTTTAAGGTTTTGGAAAAGCACTTTTAGACTGATTTTGACAAATTAAGCAAAGACTTTTAAAAAACAGATAACAAGTAAGCTAAGTTAAGCAATATTAAGCATATAAAGAAAAGGAATAAGCACTTAAATAAGCAAAATGGAAATAAGCAGTTACAAGCAAATAAGGACAGTTATAGGCACTAAGCTTTTCAGTTGTACGCAGTACGGAGTGAGTATTCGCCTTCTTGGACAGTTATCTACTTCTTTGCGGACTCCACGTTTTCTACCCTTAAGGCTATCTAGTTGAATCCTAAAAGGGAGGTAAGCGTATTCTTTCAACTGAATTCTGTCAGTTTCTAATGCCTGTTGGTCACACATACCCTTCAGTGGTTCTAATTCAACCCTTCATGATGTTGATCTGAGCATTCTAAATTCCTGATAGAGTCATCTTTCCTTGAAGCTGTTGTCTTAATTGTTAATTTAAAATTGCAATGGAGGCACTAGAGTGTCTATGCTCTCTTTTATAGTTTCTGAAATTTAAGTTGTAAACTAAAATTAAAATCTGTTCGAGGAAATGACCTAAAACGTTCTCAGATTCAGAAAATTAGATGTTTTTGTTTTGAAATTATCAGCTTCAAGTTCAAAAACGTTAGTGTGTTTCCCTATCGCAAGCAGATCTAGGTCTTCGCAAAGGCAATTCGAACTAGGGGCTCAACATATCGGAAGTAAGCACATTTAGCTAGGCTATGATAATTAGTTGATACTCGCACTCGACCTCAGCTCTGACGAATTTCCTGATAAGATCGCAACTCCACTGCTACTCTCTAATTATGTCCTTCAGAAAGATGGTCATATCCTTAGACGTCCAATACGACGTGAGTCACGTATGCTCAACCGCGTCACTAGCCCCCCCCCCCCCCCCCCCCCCCCCCCCCCCCACTCTGCGGCCTACGCGTCTTGTCCCTCTAACATCGCACACACATTGTTCATACTCCGCTCCAATTCATCAAAGATTGTTCATATTCTCTTATTTCTTTGAACTATATATCATTAGCAGCTTGGATCTGTTTTTTGAAATGGTCGTATAATTGGGTTATACCAGTTGGTTGTTTAGAGACTACAAATCGTTGTGCATATATAACACCTCGAGAAGAAAACGCACAGACTCGCTCTGGTAGCTGCCCTTTGTCGTTGTTCTTTCTTTGGATGATACCTTCAATTGAGGAAAAACAGCATTATCGTCTTCACCCCGCGCTCCGACCGCCCGGCACACTCTAACCTTGCCTGAGGAATATTAAAGCTTTAATTAGAACAAAAGGAGGTGTGGCTGGTTTACTAGCTTGACTAGCAATTTCGTTGGCAGAGAGCCAATACGCCTGATCTCCAGACAATTCCTTCTGAGGAACGAACATAAGGGCATTAAGCTTGGCATAGAAGTCATTTGCGGGTCGAACATTGCCCTGTGTTTTTCGTTATATTTTTCATGTAACCACTCTGGTGCACCAAAGAACTTCTTCCACTGATACCCATATACGAACTGGGGTGCGTGTGAGTAGTGGGATGAAAGACTGGAAAAAAAAGAGGGTTTCTGGCATCACATACAAAACAGGGTTGAGCGGCTTGGACATATACCTCTAGACTATGGCGTTACGAGTACCTAGGAGGTCCTTGTTCAAATGGTCAGCGGTTGAGGCTTCTTTAGGTTTTTGAAAGCATAGGAATAGTTTGTGTTGGCATTGTTAAATTAATTTCTGCAACATATCTCTTTGCAACTTTTAGCATTATTTTGTAAAACATACTATTTTCATCTTGATAAACTATCTGCTAGATCCTTTTTCTCAGATAAAATCGTTTCCTTTTCAGATTGTAAAAAATGCAATTGATTTTGTCTTTTTCCTGAAAGAGTGGTTTTAAGGCAAATCGTTTTTCTTGCTCAGTTCAGCGGTCCGCTTGTTACGCTGAATCACTAGGGGCTTGTTCCAGTCTAACTTTGTGTTCAAGATCAAGTTGACCTTTTGGGTATCTAGACGATATATTCTTGCTTGCATAGACGGAAAGCTCATTTTTTTAAAAAGTCTCACTTCCAAGCATTTTTCTTGGTTAACCTTAGCATGTCCGTTAGTTGGGTTTGTAAGTAGGTTAAGATAGAATCATAGAAATTTTATCAGATGTGTCAGCGAAGATACCTCTGTTGGGAAACTTTTGGGCATCGGTGTCAAGAAGTATGAGATACGGGATCGTATTGTCATCAATCACAAGTCTCAGCATCGGAGTCTAAATGTTCTTCCATGGTGCATTCTGCATCTGAATAATCCACATTATCAAGATTTGTATTGTCATTGGAGTTATACTCATTGGACTGGATTGTTGGGTTGCATGGTGGATGACAATTAGCCATGAAAGCGACAACAGCATTGGGGCCTTCATCCACATCTGAGTCATATGCATCTCATGATTGCTTTTGAAACTGTTTGTTTGTAGTCTGGTGCCTGAGGGATGATCAAAAAGGCAGCGGTTTGCATTCCACATCACGAGGAATGGTTCAGCTTAGCATCTAACACATCTCCTTTCTCCTGAGCTGTTCCCTCAGTAAAGCTTTATCTTTGAAGTACTGAGTCGGAGTCCATCTTTCTTTGGTTCTTACCTGCCTAGCAACATGTCCTTCTACCTCTGCCGTTAGTTGTTAAATACACCTTCTTGCCTCGAGCACCTTGTATTACCAACCTTACCTGGAGCATTCTCTGAATCGGTATCAGTGACAATCTGACCATCATGCACCGTAGCATTGAGTTCTTGAGTTGGGAGGAAGTATGGAGCTGGTTGTTGGAGGGTGGGAATCTGCTTTTGGAAACCACTTAAGAGATTTAACGCAATCTGAGTCATAGTTGGCTCAATGCGTCATTCGACGGATGACAGTAGGTTGAGAACTTACATGTTGAGGGTGGATGAAAGAACAGGTGCAGATGTGGTGTGAGCAACATAGGCAGTGGGATCAACAATACTTGTAGATGCTTCCTGTTTCTTTGAGAGTATTTTTGATGAGGCTCATAGGCTTTGGATGGTAGAGATCTGAAAATAAGGGTGGGGTTTTTGAGATGTCCATGTTCTGTTGACATTAGTCACGTACTTACCCAATAGGCCGGGAAGTTTGTTGGACAAACTTGGTGTGCATCTGTATGAGTTGGAATGTTAAGCTGAGTAATTTCATGTATTCACTAGCTGTGGAACGCACAAGATAGTCATGAATTGATTCGTTTCCAATAGACTAAAGCGTTCTTACTCATCAACAGATCTTCCTTTCCTTTGTTGAATAGGTCCTACCTGATCCTTGCAATAAACATCTCCACATTTCCAAATCCTTTGCCAGTGCTTGTTTGATTTAGATTGTTTGAGATGTTGTCTGGAAGACCTTGATCTAAGAATGATTTCCGCTTGGTATAAGCCATCTCAAGTTTGTTTTCCTCCTCATTGAATTCAGAATCAAGTTTCTTCCTAGTGCGGGCTATAGTGAATCAGTAGGTGGAGGATCAATGACCATCGGGTGAGGTGTAGGTCCATTCTGAATGGAGTTCCATATCAGCTTACCATTGGGTTTGCCTCGAATGTACCTGTGTATACGAAACTTCCAGAGTCGTAGTTCACTTTCAACCAACATAGGTGGACGAGTATCGGTACCCGCTGCATCTGTTTCTTCATTGGTTGCCATTGAATGAGTTTGTTTCTAAATGATCTGATCGTAAGTGATTGATGATTCGTTTAATTTGAGTTTGAGTTTGTTTTTGTTCGATTCAGAAAAAAAATTGCTAGTTCGGTCCTTGAAGTATAAAACTGGTTCGGTCCAAACTTGAAAAATCCACTCGTTCGGTTCACCAAGGGAGGAGCTTGTTCGGTTGCTTGGTTCGATCCGTTCGTTCGATTGGCTAGATCGATCCTCTCGTTCGATCAGCTTGTTCGATCCCTCGTTCGATTGACTAGATCGATCCTCTCGTTCGATCAGCTTGTTCGATCCACTCGTTCGAACGACTTGTTCGATTTACCTTGTTTTCCCTTCGTTCGGTCCTCTTGTTCGCTCCTTAGTTCGATCCACTAAGTATAAACTCGTTCGATCCTTAAAGACTTGAACTCGTTCGAACCTATCTAGAGTTCCACTAGTTCGACCACTCCTTTATAATAACACGCGTTCGAACGCCTTGTTCGGTCGCTTGTTCGGTCCAACCTTGAATCCCACTCGTTCGATCCTCTAAGACAACACTCGTTCGATCCAACCAAGAATTCCACTCGTTCGAATGTCTTGTTCGATCCCTTCGTTCGATCGCTTGTTCGCTCCTCTTGTTCGGTCTGAAAGATGTAGAGCTCGTTCGATCTTCCTAGTTCGATCCCCACTAACAATACACTCGTTCGGTGGACACAAAACACTAATCCAAAGACCCGTTTTCTTGCTTGACAATACACGAACAAAAATGAACAAAAGAAAATCACGAGATCGTTGATTGCTAACAAGATGGTTTGAATGATATTAGATTAAACATAAACCATCTTTGAATCAAGAATAAAAAACAAGCAAACAAATAATCAAAAACAAAAAAACCTCTTTTTTTCGAAATCAATAGAAAAATAATACAAAACCAAATCAATACATCAATCTTGTAGGCTCTTGATACCAATTGTAGGATCCCTAGATCATTCCATGGATGAAATCACAAGATCAATGGCAATAAAAGATTAAACATTGAAGAACTTTTTATTGAAAGAAAAACAAGAGTTGCTACAAACCCTTAAGATGAAAAATAAATAGTAGAATAGCTAACCTAATTTTGACTAAACTAGGTGTATTTATACTAACAAGGATTAGCCTTTGTAGGCTTTCTTTTGGGCTTTTTACATCTTGGCCCGTATACATAATAAACATTAATTAACATAGTCTTTCGAGCTAGACTTTTGTCTTGCATCTTCGAGTGACCGAAGCTTCTTTGTTCGGGTCCATTTATGTGATCCTAACAGAGAGTCAGTAATAAGGGTTGCAGAATTATTATTGAATGGGATGGGAATTGTATGAATGTGATTAGTCTTAACATTTCCAAGAAAGTTATTCTCTGTATGTTGGAAAGTATTGATAATCATATGATCAGCTTTATGTCATTTTTTTATGCTGCTAACAGTGGAGTTGACAAAAGAGATTTTTGAAAAGAACTAAATAGGCATAAAGTAATCACTACTGGTCACCCATGGGTCATTTGTGGGGATTTTAATGCTACTCTTAATGCTAATGAGCATTCAACTAGTAGTGCTCATATGTCTAATGATATGGTTGATGTGTCGTTGTGTGGTGTATATTTTATTGATTTAAGTTTTAAATTTATATTTTGCCGACTAAACCATAAACAACACTTTAACGGGCA
>BQNB010179298.1:0-12787 GCA_026074375.1 Tanacetum coccineum | reverse complement strand
GTATTGAGTATTCGACTCAGAAAGTTACAGCGAACTATAATAATGCACACAAACACACAATATGCAAAATATACAATGCAGAAATCAAACACACAAAACAAACACACAAATATGCAAATTAATCTAAACTAAACTAAAACTATAATAAATAAGAATTAAACAACTTCACTCCCCGGAAGCGGCGCCAAAAACTTGATGTGTCATTGTGAGTAGGTATTTTATGTATCAACTTTTTACTATTTATTTTATGCTGACTATACCTAAAAACAACACTTTAACAGGCAGTATACCCGGTCAAGATGTAGCTTCGTTGGTAAGTAGGGTGTCAATCACTAAGAGCGAGAGCGTTCATATCTAATCTATCAGTATTTTAGTTATCTAAGTTAAACCTAAAACTAATGCAAAAGGGGGGTTTTCAGCCTGAGAGACTGGCACGAGGTTTAGTTATCTAACCTAGGGTTTTGATGACAAGTAAAATAATAAACACACACAAGAAGAATAACAAACGATATAGTAGCGGTCGAGAACTAATGTAAGGAAAAATATCAACCATGAATAATCCGATAAAACACAGGTTTGTTTATTTATTCAATGATTGTCTTATCTCAAAGTGGCATATCATTCCTAGACTTAGGCGGTACTTCTTCCTAAGACCTAGATACGCTAATTCTGTCACAATTAGACGCATCCGCATAAAGCATCCTTATGTTGATTATAATCTATCTTAGGATCTAAGTAAGGGTGCTCTTACTAAACCCTAGCTCATGGAGACTTTACCCACTTACTGCTTAACGGCTCTTTATATACTAGTAGTCTACTGTCTGATTCCTTACCAATGGAATAAGAACGTACTCGTTAATACCAAGGTTACCTTATGGCTCAACTAAGCTCACTATACTAAAGGCAAGGATAGGTCAATATTTGTGATCCTATGATTCTAGATATATATAAAATAGGCACCTAGGTAGAATCCTAAAACTTAACTCTAACTTAATTATTAGATTAGGATTAGTATTTAACTATTTTCTTTTTTTTTCTTTTCTTCCCTAATATTCGGCTTATTATTATATATATTATATATATACCATATGTATATTTATATATATATATTATATTATATATATAATATTTTACTATTTTAGATATATATTTATATATATATACTATAATTATATTTACTTCATATGAACTTAAACCTTAAGTTTTTTATACAAAACCTTAATTAATTTGACTATACCTTTTTGTATTTATCGCAGTTAATACTGTAGTAGGAATTTATGAATTTTTAGTTTCTCACTGGTAGTTATCGTTCTATAATGGCAGTACTATCAGTTCCTTACTGGAATGATAGTACACAGTTCCTGGTCGGCTGTAAACGTTCCTGCTGGTAGTACACAGTTCACTTACCTTTCTAAAATCGCTATTCATTTCGAACCATCACTTCTCTAAAAAATAGAAATTCTTACATTTTCTTAGTCTATACACTTAAAAGCTAACCCTATCTTAGATAACTAACACAAAATACGTATACGTTATATTACGTACACAATTAACTTAGCAAACGCTACATATCAACAATATTTCTTTTGTCATTAAAATTGACGAAACTGTATCTCAACAAATTTTCCACATTCTAATCTCATTTGAGATGGACACACCTCAATAGATTGATTACCAAAACCTATTAAAAACACATTTAAACCACATAGAATCACATAAACCATACTTTGCAACAGATACACTATAAGTCTACACGACTAATGTTTGACTAACCTGCACAAGTCATAGTTGTCACAGCTTGAGTCATGCATTACATGGCTGTAATGACAGAATAAGACATGCTACGCCTCGATCACCATCCTCATTTGCGTAAAACCATGGGTAATGATTTGGAAAAGGGGAAATAAATTACTTGTAAAATAAATAATTACGAAACAAATAGATTTAAGTCTAAAATACAAAAAAAAAAAAAAAAAAATAACGAAAAAAACGGGGTTTCTAGACACTTTTTCCCGGCCGTTACCATGATAAAGACACAACTATTTACAACGTCTTGATCATAGATCAAAAATAACAACCTAAGTTGGCGTTCCCATAATGGTCAACTTCTCAATCATTCCATACTTTACATACTTTACAAGGCAAGTGGCGATATCTTCACTTTATACAATACTCTACATCGTCAAATTGTATCAACGAATCATCGATTCCTTCAATGTAATTCCTTCGGTGTGCGAAAAACGATTATCTTCAAACTTTCTTTCTTGTTTTGTCGCAGATTTTTCTAATTTTTTTGATTTTTTAACAAACATATATACGGAAACTGGTGTAGCATCGCCATCTTCAACGATAATAATTAATCCAGATTAATTCTTCGGTATTTCTTCATGTCTTCGGACGTACATTAATTGCTTGATGTAGTAAAAATACTGAAGTTTTGACTTTAATATACATTCCCATTTACGATGTGCACATTTCTTCCAACCGTTACCAAGAAAATAGAATAAGACACGGAATACAAATTTTACAACTTTAAGCAATAGCAACTGTAACATAAACTTAATCTAACGGGTACGGCTAGGTGTATCGTGAACGAAACAAATAATTGGTGTAGTTCCTAACGGATTGGCTCTATGGGTTGTTCTAGGGGTATCTTACTCTTAAAGTGAGAGTAAACAAAGGCTTTATACGGGGGTTAACTAACCAGTGTAGTTAGTTAATAAGAACATGTAAAAGGCGATTTGGGTGTAATCTTAAAATTTACCAATTTTAAACAAATTACTACATCTAATCCATGAGTACTTATCACTACGGTCTCGATTAGATATACCAGCCCAAGTTCTAAAGTCTACTTACATCACCGTACACTCATATTTTTATGGAATTTGGGTAAACATTTGGAAATCAGATAGGTTAGAATCCGTCACATAATCCTAATAATGGTTATTGTATGTGCGGGTTATGTATCAAGTAATTTCACAAAAGTATGCTTGAAAAAAAATTTTTAAAATAAATTTGAGCATAATTTAAGCATTTTAGTGTGAAAAATAGGACAAGTAAACATTCTAATTCCATCCCCCACTTAAATTTACAACGTCTCGTTGTATAGATATGTTTAAACATTAAATACTGAAGAATTGAATAAAAGATAGAATGAGAAACTCCCCTGATATTTGCTCGGTAGATTCTCCATGTTGAGTTTAATTGAGCAAGATTGTGTTGAACAGCCGCCTTAAAGTTTCAAGACTCCAACACTTCAAGATCTCTAGATTTGTAAATTCTCCACCAATATTCGTCGATATTTCTTTCACGAGGTCCTGTGTAAATTCTCAAAAAACAAATGCAATTCTATCTCCGTGTATTCATTTGGTTAGACTCGAAATAAATACCTAAAACTGTACAGGAAGTCGATACGTCATATCCATACCCCAGGACACGCCGTATCGATACCTGCGTCGAATACGTTGTATTTGTTTAACGAATACGCCGTATCGACTATGCTGAAAATAAAGACTGGATAACGTCTAGAAGGTCAATATGCCGTATCCATGAGGTTTGGATACGCCGTATAGAAAATCTGGGAAGACAGACTCGATAAAAAATTAAAAATACATTCCGGGATATCTCCCGGCAAGCACTTTTGTTTACAAAAAAGTCTTTAAGTTAGACTTGCCCCAATTTAATCTCATCGTTATAAAACAATTTGAGGTCGAATCGGATGCCAAATGGCGCATACAAATTCTTGATTAGGAAAATGAATGACATCCCTTTGTTATGATGATTCCAAGTCATGATATTAAAATTTAATCCTTTGAAAAAAGTTTCAGTTTTGAAAATTTTATTAGATGTATCATGACTTGTTTCCAAAAGCTTATTTAACCAACATCGGTATTTATTACATCAGGTAATGGTTTGACAGATAAATCCCCCGAAGAGTGTTCAATATCGATTTTATCATCATCATTGTCCTTATCCGATTTTGAATCATCGGGATAAATTACGTTAAAAGAAAATAGATCATTAAAGTATAAAACGTTTTGTTCCTCTTCATTACATTCGGACAATGATGTTTCATCTTTCAAATTAAATTCATCCATATGTTGAGGACTTACAGTAGGTTCAGTTAAGAAATCTAATTTAGACGTTAGATCATCATTGTAAACAATGGCTGGAAATTCATTCTCAAAATCTTTAAAGAAGTCTAAATCATCAAAACAATTGACCGTAGGCTCGGGTGAAAGAAACGAAGGCATATTGACTTTTTCAGAATCATTTTTTGAATCGATTTGTCCAAATCCCCGTTCGACCAGCACAATTCCATTTTATAGGAGGTAACATGAATTTTGTTCATAATGACCATGTAATCTTCATCTTTGGATTCGTCAAACAATATTCTAAAGTCAATTTCATTGTTAAGAGAACTTACCGTAGGCTCACACGAGAGTGTTGCTTCAGATGTTAACGTGTCGTTAAAGACTATAGCTGGGAATTCAGAGTATTCAAACAATCCCCTCGAGGTTGTAAACGTCTTCAATTATCTCCAGATCTGTACATCCGTAGCAGTTTCCCAGTTAAACACCTTACCATGTTTTCGAGCCTTTTCTTCCTCAAGCCTGATATACTTTTCTATAGTAATGTTGGGGTCATCTATTTTAACCTGTAATAAATTTGCTAGGAAAGAAAAATGTCAAATAGCTTAATACGCTGTATTCAGTAAACTAAATACACTGTATTGATGATAGAGTTCGGAATACACCTGTATTGGTTAAAAAATTATAGTCGTATCCAAGGAAAAATGAATAGGCCGTATAGTATTTGGCTGAGAAAAATTATGGCAGGACTGTATTAGCCCAGAAAACCACAAAAAACACACATTTGCAAAAATTATACAATGCAGAAATCAAATACACAAATATGCAAATTAATCTAAACTAAACTAAAACACTAATAAATAAGAATTAAACAACTTCACTCCCCGGCAGTGGGGCCAAAAACTGATGTGTCATTGTGTAGGTGTTATTTATGTATCAAGTTTATATTTATTTTATGCCGACTATACCTAATAACAACACTTTAATAGGCAGTGTACCCGGTTATATAGAGTTTTGTAGTAAGTAGGGTGTCGATCACTAAGAGCGAGAGCGTTAATTCCTAATTCTATTAGTATTTTAGTTATCTAAGTTAAACCTAAAACTAATGCAAAAGGGGGGTTTTCATCATGAGAGACTGGCACGAGGTTTAGTTACCTAAACTAAGGTTTTGATGACAAGTAAAAGCAAATAAACACCACACAAAGGAAGGAACAACATAACGATGAGGATTCTAAACGGTCAAGAACTTAATGTAAGCAAAACATTATCAACCATGAATAATGTCCGATACTTAGAAAACGCTGGTTTGTTTATTAGTTGGCCAATGATCTGAATTATCTCGAAGGGTATATCATTCTAGACTTAGCTTACATGGTACTTCTTCCTAGACTAGACACGCTAATTCTGTCTAATTAGACGCATCCGCATGAAAGTATGCATTGTTGATTATAATCTTCTTAGTGATGATTAATAATTGGGTCCTTTACTAAAACCCTAGCTCATTAGACTTTACTCCACCTTACTGCTTAACGGCTCTTGTATATATTAGTAATCCACTTTCCCTGTTCTTACAATTGATTAGAACGTACTCGTTGGTCCCAATGGTCACCTTTTGGCTCAACTAAGTCACAATCCCCAAAGGTGTAAAGACTTAGGTTCAATATTTGTGATCTATGATTCTAGATATAAAAATGTGCATATGGAGATGTTTATCCCGGATCTCTAAGCCTAAACGCACAAAGAACACCGAAGTTGCTAGCGATTAATATGTTAGGACTAAACCAGGTTGATGAATTTAGGTCACATACTTAAGCATGTAAACCATATAAATGATAAAATAAAAACAATAACGATAAATTAAGCAATCAGATAAACAAACCAAACAATTATGATCTTTATGAAAACATGGCTAATCACTAAGAGGCTATCAGCACCGTGTCATTGTAAAAAAACACACGGTTTGATATATGAACGATTAATATTAGAACCTTAATTTGAACGCGTATTTGGTTTGGGAAGATTACAGAGTTTTCCCTATGATCTTTTGGATCCCAATAGATAGGATTTCTTGCTTAGCTTGATAGGGGGACTAAAGTTGGTATTGATAATTCAAAACAAACTATGATAGTAACTTTTTGATTGTGAATATCAAAGATCCTATGCGGAATCTAGTCAATGATATAAGAAATTTTTATGTTAACAGTAATGAATAAGATCAATAACAAATAGTTTACCAAACTTTCAGCCTCAATATAATACGAACACTCTTAATAGTGTTAGGGTTACAAAAGCTTGAAGCTATGACAATTCTATGAATGACTTGATTTGATACTTTGATACTGATACATTGAATTCTATACCCTAGGACCTCCTTTTATACACCAAGGAGTCAGGTCCCAATGGGATTACAATATTTTCCTAAGTTATCATGATCTTCTAAACAAATAACTTATACGTATCTTTTACAAAAATATCTCATACATATCCCATAAGCAATCTTTTCTCTTTTCTCTGAGCAGTCTTTATCCTTTCATCAGTTGTAAACTTTTATACTAGAGGCCATTACTTTCTAATACCAACAGTAGAGAAATTTGTACCAGCTGCACTAGCTGTTACAAGCAGCATTAACTGACTTAGAAAGTTGTTCTTCAATCATCACCAGCATGTACTACCGGTTACACTAAGCTAGTACTAACTTTACTCTAGCAGTACTAACATTACTAGCAGTAGTAACTAGCAGTAGTAATATACACTAGCAGTAGTAACTTACACTAGCAGTAGTAACTAGCAGTACTAACTACTTAGCATATTTTTCATTAAGATTACTAACAGCACTAATTTATACTTAGCAGCAATAACTAATACCTTAACAGTAGTAACTAATACCTTACCAGCATTAACTACAAGAAGACTTTTAATCCCAACAATCCTCCCCTAAACTTGATATTTATCTTCAAAATCATCAAGTTTCTTCATTAAAAGCTTCATCAATCACCAAGAGGATGCTTATAAACACTTCATTGTTTCTTGAGCTGCTTTGTCATAAGCTTAAGAAGCTGATAACACATTTCATTGCAATGATTAGTTTGAAGCTTCCTATTCAGCATCTGTGTAATTCTTGTTGGTGGAAGGGGATATCTCTTCTTAACCAACATAAAATATGCATGTCTTGAAACCTCACAAAGTGTACTCCACAGGAATCAAATAATTGTCAAATCAACACTTTGTTTCCATGTAGATTTCTCCACACTGTATCTTCTATATTATGTTCAAACATGGTCTTTAGATCACCTCATAGTACTCTCTCATATCCCTCTTCTGGTCTTGAATATCCATGCTTAGCTTTTACTAATTTCCACAGAGTTTCCAAATCTTCTCTGTCAAAACTTTTAAGCATCTGAATCATTGATGAGTACCTTTTTGAATTTCCATCAGCTCTTATGATTTGATAGTAGCCTATTTTCTTCTTGAATGATCTTTCAATCAGCAATGCTGAGGCTTACGTAGCTAAAAGGTATAGCATCAACGCTACTTTCCTTTCATCAGAATGACTTCCATTTTATACTTGAAGCTCAGCTTGTTTCTTTATCATCTTCTATCTTTTGTTTCTTTGAAGGCTCTTGTTCTAGCTCATCACCTGCTCTTTTAGAACTGCTTTCTTCTCTCGTCTCACTGCCTTCTTCTCTTACTTCACTACCTCCCATCAATTCTGTATTCATATCAACAAGCGTGTTTACCCTTTTCATTGCTTTATCAAATAACTCTTGAACATCGGTAAAGGACTTAGTCTTCAAGTCTTTGGGCTTTCATCCTGCCATGTTTTTTAGATAAGTACACATTATACTCCTTTGTTGAGCTTTTGTGGGTGGTCTATTTCTCCTTTCTTCTGCTCTCTTAGCTGCAAAGTACTTCCTCCTTTTCTCCAAGAGTTGTTGAAATAGTTTAAACTTTTCTTCAATTATTAATTCTTCTTGTTCCTCTGCTTGCAGCCTTTGAGCTAATTCATAGTCAGTCTCAACCTTATCCTGAATATCATTCCATTGTGTAATTAAGGCTAGCAATTGATTTTCTTTTTTCTCTTGCAATCCTCTCTTCCTCATCAAATTGAGCTTGTAGCCTTATAGCTTCTTGTTCATCAAAGAGAACTTGATCTTTCTTCTTCATCTTCAAAGGTTCTTCAACCATTATACCTTTACCTTTTTCCTTTAAAGAAGTTATTCGTGTAGATGCTTGCTCCTGCTCTTGAATAACAAACCCTTTAGCCATGGGTCTTATAATAGCAGTTGTAGTTGTTGTAGTAGCAGTTATAACAGCCTTGGGTTTAGTACTCTTTAATTCTGCCAGTGCTTGAGCTAAAGTCATGTCAACATCAGATTAATCTTTAACAGTACTAACTGAAATTGTACTTGTAGTTGTAGCAGCATTAACCACAGGCTCTTCAGTTTCTACAAACACCTCATCACCATCAAGATCATGCATTCCAAACATATCAGCATCATGAACATTCTTCAGGGTAATGTCTTCATCAGCATCAATATCATGAATTTTCCTCCCCTGTTTGGATGCATTGATTCGTAGTTTTATATACCTAAAATATATATAAAATATAACCTTAAGAGAAATTAAGAAAATTACCAAGTTACCCTTGATAAAATTCACTCTTAAAAATATATAGTATAATATAGAATACGTATATTAAACCGGGTAAGTATGATCACCCGGGTCGTTTCCCCAACGACTAGTGAAATTGAGACCACGTTTTAAGTTCGGATCCTGATTTGAATGAAGCAAAGATATTTGATTTGGAAAGATTTAAAATGAACAATTAAAAAATTACCGAAACGCAACTATTGAGCAAATGGACTAAAATTTTATCCTAAAAATGTAAACTAAAATTTCATTAAATAAAGAAAGAGTGCCGAAAATTATTAAAAATAAAAGCCCTAATTTTTATCTTTTTATAAACGTTTAATTAAACTAATTAAAACTAACCTTAATTATTAATTAAATTTTAATAAACAAATTAAAAACTAACTTAGGGACTAACTGTGAAAAAAAGATCTTAAGGGACTAAGGGCTAAAACTTTTATCGGGCAAGGATTTAAACTGAAAACAACTAAATACAGAAAAATTACAGGAATGGTCCCTGAGACTTACCCGACAACAACTAAGTCCAAATTATAAGCTTAGGATTCTAAAAAGTGCTTATCACTAAAAACTTTGAAAGAGCAAAGTTGTAAGAAAGTCAGGGGGAAAACTTTAACAAAAGCACTATGGTCTGAAACTCCAAGATAAGCTCTAATAAAGAGCTTTCAATACGCTGCTCAGAAACTAGGGTTTGGGCTTATGTTTTACCAAAACAAGCTATAAACGCTCAAATTAAAGCATAATGTGAAAAGGAAAAGAGTTGATGGGAGCTTATGAAATGCTTTATCTATGAATGCAAAGAAATCTAAGCTAGAAGTACTTTAAATCAACTAAAATTGAGAATGAAACAATGCAAAACTCAGGTAAATAAGCAATGATCAGCACAAAATCCAAATGAGCTTAAAAGCTTAAAAAGCTAAACTAGACTCTAAAAACTTAGGACTTAGTAAACTACTTATAATCTATCTAATTAAGCTATAAAATCTAGACCCATAAGATAAATTAACAAATTAAAACCTTAAAATTCCTAAGTACTATTTTTGGCTTTTTAACTTTTTGACAGCAACAATAAGCTATGTAAATAAGCTAGAAAATGTAATCTAAGACTTAATCTATATTAAGCTATAACTAAACTATAAGATGCTAAAAGATAAGCTATTCAATCCTACAATTACTGGCTTAAACTGAGATTTGAATATCAGCAGGTACTAAATAACTTAGTACAGAAATTGCTGATGCAAAGTTCCTATTTAAAACAGTAAATAACGCTAAGAAAATAAGCAGTTAAATTAAAAACTAAACCTAAACTATATCATAAGCTATATCTAGATTTACTTATATCTGTGGAAATTAAGACTCCTAAATCGTATCTTATTATAAAAATTAAGCAAAGGTTGGCCTAGTATAACTTGGTGAAAGCAACTAAGTACTTTAACTTTTTAGTTCGCTACTATGGTGGTAAGTGCTAGCAGTACTAACTTTTTGTTAGTACCGGTACCCTTTGCACAGCTGTAAACCAAGAGTGCAAGTTTCCTAAGGGGAATCCTTCACTAAGACACACTCAATTGAGGTGTATACAACCAAAGTTCAAGCAAGGATCTTTTAAAAAAAATAAAGGGCCTTAAGGGCTTTGAATCATAGTTTTACAAGCAAAAAGATGGTCAAAAATTGCCCTGGTGTAAAAACAAAGATAATAAGCCATAACTTTTGAAATTTTGAACTCTAACTTATAAAAACTAGATGAAAACTATTCTTAAATGAAAACTCAGCTGACTCAAACAAATTGCACAAGTAATTTTGACTTTTAGAGGTCAAACACACTTAAGCCAAACTCCATTTTAAGACTAGGATATTTATAATTAAGCCACTACTTTGAAAATTTGTAATACAATGTGCTTAATACCAGACAATTAACAGATTAAAATTACTTTAATAAGCATGATTTAACAACTCCCCCCCCCCCCTCAAATAAGCATAATCTAAGACTTAAGGCTTACTTTACTATATTTTTGGTTTTTAGAGGTTTTTAAGGTAATAATATGAAAATCTATGATTTAAACTTAGAGTAATTGAAAAACAGATAAACTAACTAAGATGATTTAGTAATAAACTCAATTAAGCACTAATAAGCAAGACGAATAAGCAAATAAGCAGATCTAAGTGATAGAAGCAATGATAAACCATTATTTAATGCTAGGATGTAAAGGAAAATGAAGAGAAACTTACAAACTCCTACTAGTTAAACAGAGGACCAATAAAGGCTAAGTATACAAGCTCCCTAGCTATTAGATATAAAGCTAAGGGTAAAGTCCTTGGGATCTCTTCCATTAAGATCCCCGCTTCCAAAAACTCTACATCCCAATAAGATCATGATAGATATTAAGCTATGTAATGGTTTAGTAAAGATTATTCTGAATTCAATCAAATGCTCTATTTCAGCTTTATAGATGAAAGAGCTTATGAGTAGCTTATGCCTATTTAGCTTAACAGTTTTAACAGTTAAATACAGAGCGTATAAAGTTATAAAAGGGGAGAGCTTGAAAGAGATTAAAAACTTCTGAATTCATTGATAGAAAACTTGATTACAATATCTAAAAAGAAATTACAAAGTTTAAAGTAAAATTAAGCTAAAAATTAATCCTAAAAGCTACGTATAAATCTAGATATAAACTCCTCTCGTGTGTGTGAGAGGGAGGCCCTATTTATAGGCTCTGAAAGAAGCTTCTAGGATCTCTTGCCCTGCCCTCCAATCTTTCAATCCTGGCCAATCATTTCTTCAATCATTCAAGCATCAATTGTGGCCGTTTGATCAAGCTGTGGACACCTGAAGATTGCCAGCGTGTCATTCCATTGATGTGACGTTTGTGCTTCTTTTGTGAGTATTTTAGCACAAAAACCCACATAAATTTGTGCTTTCACCATTGTTGACGTGGCCTTTGATTGGGAGAGGTTAAGTAATCCTTTGATAAAGACTGATTTGTCCCTTCATTTGTGTTAGAGAGCTCATGAATTGACCTAAGCACCCTTTAATTTGGAAAACCCCTTTGATTTACCCTGGTTGGTGAAACGGGGAAGACGGGTGAATAGTAACACCTTTGGCGCCCTTATTTCGACAGTTAAAACTGTTGGAGTTTGGGAAGTTTGCACATTTGGTCCTTGTCTTACTTTTCTCTTTTCAAGTTATAAATAACTTTCGGAAATTACAATATTGGCCCTTGAAGATGAAAATTGGCTAAGGCTTTAGGCTTTTGGGGCTTCGGCTTTGTACTCTTCTGATTCTCGTGTCCGTGTTTTCTTGCTTTTGACTGTTTTCTTGTGATTTTTGACTTATCCGTACCCGCACACACAAAACATAAATACAAGCATATTTTTGCTATTTTTGGTCTGTTTTGGGTTTAATTGGGTTATTTTAAGTATAAATAGATATGTGTATTTTACACCTATCAAGGACAATGATGATGATAAAATCGATATCAAACAGTCTTCGGGGGGTAATGTAATAAATACCAATGTTTGTGCCCGTTGATAGAAATAATGCCTAAAAACGTTATTAATATTTTTCAATCTCTCTACGTTTTGATAATCACAAAATATAAAAACGATTAATGAAAACTTATTTGTAAACAAGTAATTAGTAGTAAATTTTCATTTTGAAAATTTAATCACTTAAAGGTATGAATAAACATATGCTTAATGCTTTTCATGATCAAAGAAATTTTTAGTTAACCTCACATTTTTTATAAAAATGTCACAAACATTTTTATATCTTTTACAAAAACATTTTTAGATTTAAAAGAAATGTTTTATTCAAATAAATATTTTGAATTCAAATTTTGTATCAAAAAACGGCTAGAAATGTTCTAGAAAAGACAAAAAAAAGGAGCGTCTGAGGCTGGGCGGCCCCCTTAATTATAAGGGCGGTCCCTTTAATAATTAAGGGGACCGGCACCCTATTTAAGGGGACCGCCCAGACAAAAACCAAGCTCAGCTTGCCTATAAATACTGGACTATTCCCCACTGTTTTTCTCACCTTTTGCACACACTTTCTT